>JAKUBZ010000064.1:0-39679 GCA_030567055.1 Petasospora taoyuanica
GGGCAAAAATAAAAAAATAAAAAAATAAAAAAATAAAAAAATAAAAAAATAAAAAAAATAAAAAAAATAAAAAAAAAAAAGAAACTTGAAAAAACGGAGGTGTCCGGATGCACCAGTGCTGCGTAACCACCGGATTACGTGAGCAGATTCGCGAACATGGCCTGTGTGGCCCAAATCGCATTTTGAAACAGAGTTATTTACACAATCTTCTAAAAATATAACAGGCCAGCATTTCATCAACACCTTTGTGATAGCAGCTTGAATTAAAAGAATCCACGGGCGCTTTCTCCAGAAAAAAGGGCAGTTCCCCATATTCGCATACCATTTGAATCTCTGAGTAGCAGGGATTCCAACAGTGTCATTCATTTGTTAACCGCCGTGTGTTTTTGTTGTGCCGCGTGTGGAATTCAGTTATCGGTAGAGAGTGGGAGAGCATCAGGGAGGGAAATATCGTCAGGAACGCACCATTGGAGTTAGAAGTTGGTTTATTTGGGAACATATCTGTGTTGATCGCTCAATCATCTACTGAGCCACTGTGCTTGTTTTGTGTGTGTGTGTTTTTTTTTTTTGTGAGGGGAGGAGGAGGCTTCTTGATCATTTTTTCCCCAGACTTAACTGTCAACTTTGAACATTTTTGATTGATACTCTTTCGTTCCAATGGAAAGCACGCCGGAGTCATTCGGTTCCTTTAGGGTGATTTCTCAGTCAACAAGCCCGCAATCGAAGCGGAACACAAAGAATTTGTCGCTTCAACTGGACAGAAACTCAGTACGATCAAATGGTAACAACAACAATAACGACTCAAGGATATCACCTCCACTATTGACGGCGGCCTCGCAAGTTTCCAGCTACCCAACTCCGTTCCCTGGGGACTCCACAGCGACTTCACCGGCGATTCCGATCCCACAACCCAATAACAACATGCATCAGTTGTACAGACATCCATCCATCTCACGCAATGTGGAAAACACACCGTTGGCCACTGTGAGCTCTTTATCGAGAAGAGCCACGCTGCCGTTGTCACTATCGATTCCCACGGAGATTGAAGTCTCATCCAAGTCTTCCTCTTCCAAATTGTCATCAACAAACAGCATACCGAGCTTTTCCTCGAGCAGTCCGATAACATCAAGTCCATTGGTGCCAGCGACGCCCAGCGACATAACACCACCGCCACACTCAACGCTTTCCTCGGAGAAGAGATCGTCACACTCGTCAACTTCGACGCTCAGGACAATACCGCAGCAGAAGGACGTCCTTAGAACACAGACACTCGTGAGAGATCTGTCCTCAATCCAGATCTCAGACGAAGGCGACAACTCCAAGATGAACGCATACCCGAATGGCCCGGCATGTGTGTACCCTCCGAACTTATTCTTATACTCGGAACCAAAACTGTCACAGGTGGAAAACTACGACCTGGTGATAAACGTCGCTAGGGAACTGTCCCCTCCACTGCCGACAGTTACAGACATGCCGCCAAACACTCGTATCTCGCACTACTCGCATGACGGCACAGAGTACTACTACGTGCCGTGGACACACACGTCTAAACTGTGTCCGGACTTGCCGTTACTCACAGATTTGATTGCCGAGAGCTTAAAACAGGACAAGAGAGTGTTGATCCATTGTCAGTGTGGTGTTTCACGTTCGGCGTCTCTAATTGTGGCACTATTTATGAAGATGCACCATGTTCATCTCAATAAGGCCTACAACATGCTAAAGGACCGTGCACCCGAGATTAGTCCAAATATGAGCCTGATTTTTCAACTGATGGAATGGGGTGAGGTCATTGGTGTCAATGAAGAATCCGAAAACGGTGGATACTCTGACACTGAGTAAAAAATTAATGATAACGGACATTATATGGGTACTACTGCAATGTAGATAAATAAACAGAACATTAAAACTCATTAAACTAACTGAAATACAAATGCAATCATTCAACAGTCTCAGGGGAAACCGACTTGTGCACGACATCGACCTCTTCCTCCTTGTTCTGGTTAGCTCTCTTCTTGGAACGGTACAAGTAGATACCGAACGACACGAGCATCAGCACATATACAATGGAAACGGCACCAGAAACGTAGTAACCAGTGTAAGTCTCTGGCAATTTGGAAGATGGATAGATAATTGGCGTGAAGATCGCAGATCTGACCAGCGTTGCAGGGTTCATACCAGCAGACACAAAGGCTCTGAGCTTGGTATCACCGGCAAACAGGTCCTGGGCCTCGGCCCAGAACTGGCCAGAAAGACCCTGGGCGAAACAGGTGTTGTAGAAGAAGAACATCATAAGACCCTTTGGCTCTTCGAAGATCTTGTGTGTAGCAAGGAAGAAACACACAACAGTCACCCAACAACAACCCATTGCATTGACCTGCCACTTGCTGCCAAAGAAACCATCAGAGATCCAACCCGAGGAGAAACAGACGAGCAACTGCAAAGCATAGGCTGGGATAGTCAAGGTGTTGACCTGCTGACTGGTGTAAGTGCCTGGCTTGATGACGTTCCAGCCCTTGAAGAAGAAAGGAATAGCCTGAGCTGGATCCTGACCGAAACCGGAGAAGGCAGAACACAACCAACAGTAGTAGACTCTCCAGTCCAACAGGAAATTCTTGAGATCTTGCTTGGTGATGGCACGAAGCTTCTTAGAGTTGGCGTCCAAGTTTCTTGGTGGTAGTCTCTGCTTCAGGAAGATCAACTCCTCCTCAGAGAACATCCACGATGGAGTAGCCTTCTCCAAGATGTTTGGAAGGAAAGCAATTTGCACAAGAATACACACAACACTGATGATGGTGTCCACAAAGAACAGCCATTGCCATGCCTTGAATCCGTTAACACCGGCCAAAGAGTCGAGACAACGGGCCTGCAAGGCAAAGGCACACATTGGTCCAATAGCAGTGAAAGCATTGATGAGGTTACAACGTCTAGCAGTCTCACTGGACTTGTAGTAAGAACCAATGTACACCATCAATATGGAGAAGTGGATCGACTCAATACCAACAAGAGTTCTCAATGCAACCATCTGAGTAGGGTTCTTAACAAATGCAAAGCAGAAAGTGAACAAGGTCCATAGACATTCAATACCAACCATGTACCACTTGGTGTTGAACTGCACCATCACAAAGCCACTGATGGTACCGGCAATGATACCAAAGATCGAATAACCTGTGGTGGAGTAAGACAACTCGTTACCCTCGACATTGATGTCCTCCTTCATACCAGAGACATAGGCAGCAGACAAGTTAGACTTGTCAATGTACTTGACAAAAGTGGAGAACATAGCACAGAACAGCACACAAAAGTCGAGCTTGAAAAGCGTCTTTCTCTGTGCAGCGGGGTAGTCAAAGTTAGGCCACACCTTAGAGCGCCATGTCTCGGTGTAATACTCGTCAATAACATAGTTCTCTTCGGAGTTCACGTCCGATAGCTGGTCCACCACATCGGCGTCCTTGCCCTCCAGCGAGCTAACACTGTTGTTAGAATTGGAGATCACGTGTTTCTGTTCCACGGCAGACATCTTGGCAGAGGAAAACAATAAACCGGTTCGCTTGGCTTCAATAATTGTTCTTGGCCTCTCGGCATACTGGGCATCCCCTCTGGTATAAATACTCTCCGAATCTCAATTGGTCTGGCGTGAGCTGTACTATGAAAGTACCTCATAGTAAGCAAAAAAAAAAGATCGCGTCAAACGCCACACTCGCACGTATTCGCTATTGTCCGCACAGGCAAACAGTGGGAATTACCGGTTTCGGCGCTGTAGTACTGTGTGGCAGATGAGACAAACACTCCACAGACCGCCTCAGCCCGCACATATGCTGAACACGCAAAAAGCAATAATTTAGAAAAGGCCCTGAATTCGCGACATCCACAGTCCACAACGGTGGCGCCGATCGCGCAATCCGCCCAGCTCCGCCAGCCAAATTTACGCGTGAGGTCTGCCCCACCGCCGTATTTATCCGGTGCCACACCTCCACAGTTTGCAGCAAATGGTTAGTGTAGACGAGATCCCAGTTCAAGCGATATCTGAGATGGCAATTGATAAGTCATGAAAGATCTGATCCAAGGAGGGGGGTCAAAGATTAGAGAGGGGAGAAGGGAGAGGGTAGATACCCGTAGTGTCACACCCAGTTGTGTGGTGGATCCAAATCCGTAGCGAGATCAAAAGGTGGTATCACCAGCTCAAGCCCTCATCTGGTTCCCACAGTCTGTACAGTACACATCAATGCCACCACCGGCGCCACCATTGTTACCATTTCTCGAAACGACAAACTTCTCTCCTCCACACACATCGCATGTCAACTTTTTCTGGCTAGACGGAGATCTGAATCGTTGTGTCATTTGCAAAGAATCAACGGTCCCACTGCGTGAACGGCCCTGTCTTAACGATGTACGGTCCACAGATGCCACACTCAGCCTATTGCCGCCATTATATGAGTTCGCATTGGATCTCATAGAATTATCACGGGACGGCAGTGAGTTGCTTGAGGAGTTCAATGCCTTGTTCAGCAGTGCTCTGTGTGTCTGTTGCTCCTGGTGGTGTTCTCTCTGGGTGTCTCTTTTCTTCTTTTCCTCCAGCAAAGTCTTACGCACAGAAGATGGCAAATCCTGTCTGAACACTCTGATTAACCCGTGATCATCCGCAGTGACAATGATACCACCAATGTACTCATCCCCTATCAACGACGATTTGCCAGGTGACTCCACACCTGTCTCCACACCGGGGAAATTACTCAACTCGGAGTTCAACTCATAGATGTAGTCATTCGATAACGACAATGCTTTAAAAGTCCCAGGTGGGGTGATTAGTGCACATGTTATGATATGGTGATGCGCATGGAATGAAGTGTAGTCTCCTCTTTTCTTCCTGTTGTTGTTGATCAGTCCAAGAAGTCCATGTGTACTTTCATTGGCCTTATGGTTGTGGTGCTGGTGGTGATCAGCGTTCTTCTCCACTTCCCAGATGTACAGCCAATGGTTTTCTGAGCCAGATATGATGTATCTGTTGTCGTCTGACACTGTAGCGATGATCTGTGACGAGTTATTGTCCAGGCCTTTAAAGTATTGCTCCATTACCTTGCTCTTCAACGAGATGATTCTGATCCGCGAGTCGTTTGAAGTGACAACAACTTTAACGTCATCGTGATCTTTAAAGCACTCAATTCCGGTGATCTTGGTGTTTTCGTCCTTCTTCTTGTTCAACTCCAAGCAATGACGAACCTCGAGATTCTGAGTATCCAAGAAGTAAACAGTTCCATTGAAAGTACCAGCAATCGTCAGAATGCCATTGGGTGTGAAAGACACCGCAGTGACAAGATTCTTTGCATCAAACTCGAACTTCACCTCGTTCTCTAACACCGACCAGAGTCTCACTTTATGATCAAGACATCCACTTACAAAAAATCTATCATCTGTCGGGTGGAACTTCACAGATGCGACGAAATCACCATGCTGGAACGTCCGGAGACATTTGTTTTGTTGTACATTCCACAACTTCACTGTCTTGTCCATCGAACTCGATATCAAGAAGTTGTTCTTACTCCAGTCCAAGGAGAGAATGTCGCATGTATGCCCCACATATGACCTGTAAGGAAGATCCTGGAACACTGCGGCGTATGCCATCTTCTGATCCTGATTGGACTCACTTATGCTGAGATTATGTGAGTCATCTTCCGGAACAACTGTTTCCTGTACTGTTGGAGTCTTGAGCTCAAGACGATCCAATGGCGAAGACAACACTTTCCAAACACGGATCACGTTACCCTTGCCAGCACTTGCAAGGTATTTCCCATCCGGACTAAACTTCATCGTCCAAATCGAACTCTTTGTACCATATGGGTCCCCCTCTATGTCCTTGGTAGAATCCACAAAGATCTTAGAGCCGTTCACTGTGCTTCCATTCGTTGCAGAGGTGGGCGAATCGGTCTTCAACTCAGGATCGTCTAATCGTACGCCTTCCACCAGTTGATCTAGTTCTGTCCCTGAAATGGCTTTGATATCCTGGTGCAATTCCTGTGCCAAAAACAACCGCTTGCAAATCGGAGCGGTCTTGCTAGCCCTTTTGAAAGTCTTGATGTGCTTCGGCTGGCGAAGATACTTCTCAAAGTCCTCATCGTCAAGCATGTGGTTTAACCGCTCTGTCAAATCGGCGGTTTCATCCAATCCTCTCTTACCTGACAATGCAAGAGGCTTGAAGCACAGCGGTGATACTGCCGCCTGATACGACGTCAGATCAATAGACTTGTCATCGTCATCGTCATCATCTTCTTCTTCATCTTCGGATGTATCAGCGTCCTTGCGTGAGAATCCAAATGGCTTACCCTTTGAAGACATCGAGCTGCTCCTCCGAGACCGAGACCTCGTAGAATTGGAGCTTCCCTTGGATCCGAAGAACTTGAAGATGGACCGCCGTTTCGTATTTCCTGTAGCGCCCGGCGCACCGTGTGATGAGCTGCCGTTACTCGTCATTAATGCAAGTCGGCGGTTCGCTTGTGGTCATACAGTTTCCGTGTCAAAAAAAAGTATTAGGTGACACAACGGGGCGGTAAAACTTTGAAACAATGAAGAAGAGTGTGTGTGTAAGTGTTTGCAACGGTGGTATTATTTGTATGGCAATTGCGCCTTGCCGCCGTGATAAATTATACAAAATTCTTTGCTTTGCCCATCCAAAACAAGCTTAAACGATCTGTAATTGTGGGGCGTACGGAATATTTCGGCTTTCCTTTGTTCCCGTTTAGCTGTCATCATCATTTCAAAAAAAAAAAAAAAAAAACAATTGTCCCGATACGGGAACTCCTGTATGCGGACACGCCTGAACAGCATAGTTACCCGGCCGTCGCGGCCCTCACTATGGGCGTCGGGTAGTGGAAAAAAAAATCTCTTCAATAGGTGAACCTGGTATATGTACAATAATAGATTGAAGTGTTTTCAGGCTTTGACTTATAGAGACATTTTCTTTTAGCATGTCTGATATCCAGGGGTATGTCTATTCACATTTAGGTTTGCATTGGTGGTCTGTTTTTGTGTGTATTTTTTTTTGGCAAGTCTATATAAACTCCCCGTATGGAGGAGGGCATATACGATGAGGTTTGAAGAAAGAAAGATCAAGAATGGCGTTAATGCGAACTACAAGCATTCTCTTTGGAGAAAACTACTAACATACACCATCAGACAATGGGCTGACGCCGACGTCGACCAGCAGACACCGCAGATTACCACGAACTCGGATGGCACAAAGACGATAGTGACCTTTAGACTCAATGACGAGGGTAAGAAAGTGAAAGTGACACAGAGAGTGAAAGAGGTTATCGTCAAGGAGACCGTGAACAAGTCCGTTGCCGAGAGAAAGAAGTGGGCCAAGTTTGGCTCCGAGAAGGGCTCTGCGCCAGGCCCGGATGTGAGAACTACACAAGTTGGTGAGCCCGTGTACCTCAGACTAGGCACCGGCTGGAAAGCCCAAGAACAGGCCGAGGAGGAGAAGGCTGCTACCCAGCAGGCCAACACTGTGGGCACACAGCGTATCAAGTGTCGTACGTGTGGTGGTGCGCACTACACATCCAAGTGTCCGTTCAAGGACACTCTGGGAGCCACCGACTCTGCACTGGAGGGCGACGGTGCTGCCGCCACTGGTGCTGCTCCAGACGCTGGGCTCTCATCATCATCTGCTGCTCCATCTTCTGGAGGACGTTTCGTACCAAGACATTTGCGTGAGGGCGCTGTCAGACCGGACCAGGACAGAAGAGACCGCGATGACTCGTGCACACTGAAGATCATGCAGTTGAACGAGATGGTGACGGAGGAAATGATCAGAGAGGAGCTGTTGGCGGGCATGGGCTACGTCGTCAGATGCAACATCCTCAGAAACAGAGAGACGGGCAGATCGAGAGGTATGGCGTTTGTACAGTTTGCCTCGGAGGAGTCCGCACAGCGTGCGCTCGACAACCTCAACGGCAGAGGTTACCACAACTTGATTTTACACATCGAGTGGTCCAAGCCAAAAGTGAGATGAGGGAGAAGAAGCTAATGTCATTACGCAAGTTACAAAATGTACGCTCTAGGGAATTAAAAATAAAAAAGAAGAAGTCCCGTTGATATATATATATATATATATATATGTCAGGTTAGTAGCTGATTAGTTTCATAATTCGCGAAACTTGGAGGGAGCGATCTCAAATTCGCCACCACCAAAACCAAACGCCAACCATCAACCACAGCAATTGCAATTGCAAGCACAGCAAAGCAATGGCCAACACAGACATTCCCGGAATCTTGTCGACTCTGCAGGGTGAGACGGACCCGCAGGTGGCATCGCTGTTCTACGCGTTTGAGGACCTCTACGAGCGTAAGCTATGGCACCAGTTGACCAAAGTGCTCGAGGAGTTCTACAAGACGCCGAAGACGGTAGGGATCCGCCTTAGATTGTTCCAGCAGTTTGTGTCGCAGTTTAAGTACAGGATCAACCAGTTAACACTTGTTGAGTTTCTTCTGGCGTCGTTGGCGGAGCTCAACGACCCCGTTGAGAGCCAGAGACATTTGCAAGCTCTCCATGACGACTTGGAGAAGCAAGACGTTGTTGACGAGCAGGCACAGTTGTTCATCCACATTGAGATTGCGAGATGTAAGCTGAACCAGAAGCTTGAAGTGGAGGCCCGTGATGATCTCGACACGATTGACAAGAACCTCGAGGAGATCGACTCTGTGGACCTCAAGTTGCAGCAATCCTATTTCTCTACAAATTCAGAGTACTACAAGGTCAAGTCGGACTACAACAACTTCTACTACCAAAGTCTGTTGTACCTCTCGACGATCCAGTTGGAGGACATTCAACCGATCGACCAGCAGAGGCTCGCATATGAACTCAGCATTAGCGCATTGCTCGCAGACAAGATTTACAACTTTGGTGAGTTGCTCACACACCCTATTCTACAAACGCTCCAAGGTGGTGAATACCAGTGGATCATTGATTTGCTCAACTCTTTAAACTCCGGTGATATTCAGGGCTTCTCCCAACAGCTCCAGCACTTGGAGAAGAACCCATTGCTGAAGAGCTCTGAGGCATTCCTTAAGCAAAAAATCTGTCTTATGACGCTCGTCGAGCTTGTGTTCTCCAAGTCCATCAGAGTCATCTCCTTTACAGACGTGTCCAAAGCCACGATGCTGTCGATCAACGAGGTCGAGCACCTCGTGATGAGAGCCCTGAGCCTGGGCCTACTCAAGGGGTCCATTGACCAGATCTCCCAGACCATTTCCATCCACTGGGTCCAGCCTAGAATCATCAACCAGGCACAGATTGCCAGTATGAGAGAGAAACTCGTCGCTTGGGACGCCAATGTCTCCAAGCTCGGGAAATTCATGGAGCAGAATGGCAAGGAGATTTGGATCGAGTAGATAAACAGACAAAATCCACCATTTGCTAACAGTACGTTCTGTTGACGTACTCTGCGAGTTTCTCATTAGTGTAGACCTCGTTGTGTTTGCCCCAATGGACACGGTGTAAGTGGTACTCCACCTCATGTCTGTCCAACTGGGCCTGTAGCCACGACGTTTGTCTCATGCTTAGCAGCTCATCCTCGTAGCTCTGGATGATGTGCACCTCCACAGATCTCAGCTTCTCCAGTGCTAGCTTAATCTCTGTGGGATCATCATGTGCATCGTCAACAAAAAACTTGTAGTCTGGGTACTCCTCAATGAGATCAGACAAGTCGTAGATTCCCTCTAGCAGGTAGACCTTGTCCACCGAGATATTTGGAGACATGGAGCCTAAGCATTGGAGTGCCAACATTGCTCCAACGCTGTGCCCGATGAAGGACACTTTCCCGCTGTTCAACTGCTTCAAACACATCTTCGTCGCAGCCATCACATCCTCTGCAAAGGCTGGATGTTTCACCTCATCACTCAGTCTGTAGTCCACAGAGCACAGCGGGATCGTCTTGTTCAGCTTCTTATGGAACTCGTCGGCGTCTCTGTCGGTGTTTGTTGGGTCTCTCCAGGCTCCGCCATGGATAAACACCAACGGCGGTAGCCTCAGCTCTTCGATAAATGGATGGATGTAGTCGTAGATCGACACCACCTGGCGCTTGTTACCGCCATACGATAGTTGTTTGTACTCTGTGGAATCGTCGAATGCGTCCATTTCTGTGTGTTTATGCTCTTCAAATCTACAAAGACAGTGTGTGTGTGTCTGTTTTATACAAAGAAGGATCATCATCAACATTTCGCGGGACGAACTATTTGAAATGTAAACAAAGCAACTCCGAAATGTAAACAAAGAAAAGTCAAGTCCAAACAGAATTCGCTTTCTTGTTATAAGAAGATATCAAAAGCCGAGGTAGAAGCCACTTAATATGCCAAAGACCAAGGAATCCCGTCCAAGCTCTTCCAGAGTGGTAGAGTCCCAAAGCACACCTACGAAGCCCATGAGCTCAGCTACTGGCACCCCGGTCCCGGCGGTTAATCCATCGACATCATCAAACGTCAAGGTGTTTGTGCGCTGTCGTCCCAGAGTACCACGTGAAGAACAACATTCCCTGCCTGTACTCGTGGAGATGAGCAACGGCACCACGAGGATCCGCAACCCGCTGCCGCCACAGCCTTCGAGCCCATCCAAGAACTCACGGTTCTCTGAGGAGGAGAAGCAGTTCCGGTTTGATGAATCCATTTGGAGTGCAGACAACTCGAGCCCCAACTTCAAGACACAGCGTGATACCTACGATATCGTTGGGCACGAGATCCTGGAACACACGTTGAGCGGGTATAACACATGTATCTTTGCCTATGGCCAGACGGGCTCTGGAAAGTCTTATACTATGATGGGCAGTGATGGAGACGACTTGGGAATCATCCCACGGTGCTGTATGGAGCTATTTGAAGCCTGTACCTCGATGGAAGAGAGCTGCATCGCGCAGATCAGAGTGTCGTTCTTTGAGATCTACAATGAACAGGTACGTGATTTGTTGGGGGACCAGAAGGACCAGCAGGTTTTGAAAGTGAGAGAGAACCCACAGACAGGACCTTATGTTGAGGGGCTTTCCGAGTTCCTGATCCAGAGCTTTGACGATTTTGACCGCTATATGACACTGGGGAACAAGAATAGAACCACCGCTGCTACAAGAATGAACGATCAGTCCTCGAGATCTCACGCTGTGTTTACGATCAGTGTGCGTATGACGGAGCTTGATATGAATGAGAATATGCTTAGAGAGACAAACTCGTGCTTGAGACTCGTGGACTTGGCTGGATCCGAGAGAGTGAATTCTACTCGTGCCACGGGTGTGAGATTCAAAGAAGGTTCTAACATTAACAAGAGTTTGACAACATTGGGGAGAGTCATCTCTGCGTTGACAAAAAATGAAAAGCCGCCTTATAGAGACTCTAATTTGACTTGGATCTTGAAAGAAAGTCTCGGTGGTAATTCAAAGACTGCAATGGTTGCATGTATATCTCCTTGTGATCACGATGAAACGTTGAGTACACTCAGATACGCTTCTTTGGTAAAGAAAATTAAGTTGAATGCAAAAGTCAATGTCTCGGAGGAAGTGAAGATGCTCAACCAAGAACAGCTTATGCAGATGCAGCTTGAGATCGAGACTCTTAAAGAGTCATTAAACGAGGCTAATGATAAGGATAAGGTCATCGCACAGATCACAAACATGTCCAAGTTCTTTGAGAACCAGCTCATCGATCAGGAGAGCAAGTATAGTTTGCTCAGTTCACAGTTGCAGAGATCTCACGAAAGAGCGGAAAAGTTGAACTACGACTTGAACTCGATCTTATCTGTGATGGGATCATCAAAGACGTCTTCTATGATCTCGGACATCGAGAGAAGGCACCAGGAGCTCTTGCAGAAGAGTTCACTGTTAAGCCAGCAATTCGGCAAGGACCTAGCAGAGTTTGCTCTATAACCGCAATACATGATGAAAAAGAGATCGTTTTAATATGTCATTGCTGTGAGAATGGGGGAATAGATCGGATCACAAGCCCGTCTTGAAGACGAGGAAGGCGTATGGCCCGATGTAGAAGTAGACAAAATACCCGAGCTCATGACTGACATAGGAGCCAAAGTTTTTACCCACAACGACATGCCATGTGTGTCCGCATTTGAGGTCGAGCTCCTTCTTAATCTGGGCGGCTTTGTCCTTGGACAGCTTGTTCTCGGCATGCGCCTTCCTGGAGATCTCGATGATGGTTTCCTGAAGCTCGGGCGAGATGTCCTGGGCTTTAATGATAACTAAGTTATTAGTCTTTTATATTCGGAGAGATTGATAAATATCAGCTTACCTTGCTCTGCACTCATTTCTTAGGTCTCTAAGCTTTGTACGCGGATCTCACTGGTAAACAAGTCTTAGAGAAGCCCTTTGTCTTTGTTTTGGTTTTCGCCCTCACCAATTTCGCGTATATATACAGGGGCAGAGCCAGCAGCTATATAGTGAAGCAACTGCAGCAAGGGGAGGGGGCGGAAGCGGAAGCGGAACACACGCTGTGTGGAAAGTTGGAGGAGAAGTTCATAAAACGACTCTCATTTGCCAGAAACGTAATAGACGAACCATTGAGAAGAATTTCAGATTCATCCGCCAGTTGCATCATTCATAAAAGCCCCACTTCTATCACAATCTATTCTTGAGAAAGATGGATGAGGATAACAACCCGTTTGCAGGCAGCGGCGTGTGGGGAGGAAACTGGGAAGAAGGCTCTGCTGCTTTTGGGGGACTCAACAGTGTCTACGGATATACTACACCAGTGGAGCCTCCTGTTGGATCGCCCGTGAGAGAGCCGCCGTCTTCAGCCGAAGAAGAAGAAGACGAAGGAAATGAAACGAGCACCAGCGAGGAGGAGGACCGTCACTCGCAATTGACCGCAGTGGAGGATCGTCATGACAACGTAGAGGAATACGATGGTATGCAAGATGTTGAGGTGCTCTCGAGCTCACGGTACCTCGCCTCCTCATCCTTGAAAGACTCCATGATCAGCAGAGAGTTCATCGGTATTGTCGATTACGGCACGATAAGAGATCACGGGCAGTCAGCAGTGGCTTATACGATCCAGCACAACACCACACAAGTGCAGAGGCGGTACTCAGACTTTGACAGCTTGAGACGAGCGCTCATACGGCTCTTTCCGACGGTGGTGATTCCACCTATCCCAGACAAGCACAGCGTAGTGAAGTACATTGTGAACCCGCTGTATGCTAAGAACGATGTGAAGATCATCGAAAAGCGGTCCCGGATGCTGACGAAGTTTCTCCAGAGATGTCTGGAGTTCCCACAGATCAGGGGCCATTTCGTATGGCGGAAGTTCCTTGATCCTACTGCCGATTGGAACGAAGTTGTAAGGACTCCACCGGTCAGCATCATCCCCCAATCGAATCTCCTGGCACCACCATTGGACCCAACAAGCCCTTCACCGCTGCACTTGCTGCTTCCCATCCCGCACTCCACATCTATAAACAACTTCAAACCGAGAGAGGAGGACAAAGAAGTTGATAAGCAATTCAAGGACTACGAGCACATCTTCAAGATGTACAAAGCGCACACGAGCTCAATGGAGAAGAGTATCAAACGCCAGAAGCGCCATTTCAAAGGGCTTGTGAAGGACTTAGGTGAGCTTGGTGCGTACTATAACGCATTCAGTTTGGAAGACACGTACAACTTGTCCATAGGCATTGAAAAGACAGGTCAGGCCATCGATATCAACTTCATCAATTCCGAGGCATTTGCATTCAAGATCTTGACAACTCTTCAGGAACCAGTATCTGAAATAAGTCGTACTTCTAATTCAGCCCTCGGTGTGTTACACTTCCGCAAGTTGAAGGAGATTCAGATGTTCATTATCGATACAACCATAAAGAGACGCAAGCGTCGTATCGAGGTGTTGAAAGCTGCACAGGAGCAAGTTGACAGATTGAGCGAAGTGCTTCGGCGTAATGCAGAGCAGTCACCTACTATGGCTGAAGCAGTGAGACGGTTGGACCAAGGTGAAACCATCCAGAAAGTTTCCAGTCCCTGGGCCCGATTGTTTAATGCTCGTGGCTCTAATGGTAGTAATGGTGCTTCATCCTCTGGTACGGATGACATCACACTAATGAATGAAGCTGAAAGAGAAGATGAGATTGTCAAGTTGGAAGGCGAAATTGATAAGTTGGACGACTGTCATCGTGTTATTCTGAAAGATATTGAACAAGTCAATGCTGCTATTCGTGAGAACTGTGATGAGTTAGTATCTCACTTCCAGGAAAGATGGAGACAGTTGATGCAAGAGTATGCAGAGTCACTTTTGATATGGCTGAAGGAGAACCTGAAAGCCTGGGAAGAGGCCAAGTCTGAGGTTGATGCAATGGACATCCCTACTGTGGGACTACAACTTTGATCTAATCATATTCATTCGGCGTTAATTCATTGCTCATCTTCATCCTGATCTTCTTCAGCAAAGTGTTCCAGCATGACACTCCCATTCGGCCACAACTGAGTTGTATTCTTCACCAGCACATCTTTGTCCACTGGTACTGTGAATCTAGGGAACGGTGATGTCAATTCGAAGGAGAACTCGTGGTCATATTCCGAGTCCACCTCTTGTAATGCTTCCAATGCTATGACTTCTTCCTCTGACAACTCACTGGTGAACAAATAAAGGTCAATGAAGGAGTACACATCAAACAGCGAATGCTCATGTGAGAATCTCTGAGTGACCTGCTGTCCAGAAGGCAGTTTGAATCTGATATTGGAAAACTCTCCCCTTGGTAAGTCCTGTACACCGTTGAATCTCTCCCTAAGGGAATTATAGAATCTTCTTTTTTGCTCTTTGATGTAGCATTCTTTTGCTACCTGTTCTTTTTCAGTTCTTTCTTGCTCTTCTCGTTGATACTTCTTCACTTGGTCAGCCATCAAACTCTCCTCGTATGCTCTATCTTGCATCTCTCTGATCTTTCTTGCGTACTCCAATTCCTCCTGTTCCATTCTCTTTGTGATCAATTCGGGTTTGTAACGGTCTGTCTCTCTTTTAAGTTTGGAGACAAAGGAGTTCACAGTGCCCACTGGCAGACGAGCACACACTGACATTGACGAAATGCCCTGAGGCCCAGAAGCAACGTTTGCAAGGAGATACGCCGCTGGGGTTGACCTCGTATGCATCAGAGTCCTAGCAATCTCATGACCCTGGACATCACCGGCATGGCACATATACACCAAAATGTCTTGTTCTCTTACCAAGTTAGCCGTCTGTTCGCTGTTGTTCAGCACTGATTTGATGAACTTTTGGGACAGTTCGTTATCACCAATCACCAGCAGGAGCATGAATCTTGATTGGGCTTTGCACTCCTCAAACGCTGTGTTGAACTCACCTTCATACAGATCATACGGTGGCTCGTCCTGTGTGAGTTTCCGGAAATGCTGCTGCGGGTTGAAATGCTCCAATGTTGGTTGTGTTGGGATTGTGTTTGGTGATGGAGGGAATAAGAAGTTGAATCCCTGTGCGATGAAGGACAATAAGAATGTTAATGTGCGTGGGATTAGCAACAGAAGAAACAAAATCGGGGACTGAGTCAAAGTCCGGAACCCAAAATGGTCCACTGGGGCCAACTGTGCTAGTCCCGGGTGCATTTTCCAACGGTTAGCCAATGGTCTCACCAAGGGCAACTGCGGGAGGAACAACTGATGGTTGAGCTCCATAAAGTCTGCGAGTCTCTCGCGCTGTGGTGCCAATGGCTGTCGGGCGGGCTGCTGCTGCTGCTGCTGCTGCTGCTGCTGCTGCTCTATTGAAGGCTCGTCCTCCACCACCCGGGCAGCTTCTTGGTCTAACTGTCCATCAAAATATTTCGATAGTGCAATCTCCAAATTCCAGTAGTTGTTCCTTAGCAACGCCACCACTCGGTCGTACTCCTCCTCGGGAAACGCCGTGATGACTTGGAACTCGTTGAGCTTTTCATGCTCTGCGGGTGCCAATTCGTGCTCTGGCATGTTTATTGTGTTATTTCAGTGTCTTTAGCGTTAATTAAATCTCTCCAAGTTTGATTTCTGGGAGTGTATGTATGTATGTATGTACCTTTTATAAACGCGCTCTCGATATAATGGCGCGTACCAAAAAAAAAAGAAAATTATAGAGAGGAATAACTTCAACTGGAGATAATTCAAGAAATAAATATAATAGTCTTGAGCAAATCAAAGCAATAGAGTCCCATTATCCATATCTATGAGTCTCTCTCGGATATCAATAATCCAAAAAAAATTAAGGAAATGGGGCCGGACAGGGAATTGAACCCTGGACCACTCACATGTCTGTGCTTTTGTAAATCGGGTGTACCCGATCTTCGCCCAAAGCGAGTATCATACCACTAGACCATACGGCCGATTTCCGAAGTTGGAATTTTCGGTGTCTCTTAGGATGTGTACAGCAAGTTTAGTACGCAAATTCTTTTTTCAAATGAATAATTTAAAGGACTTTATACATATTTTAATACTCTAACAAGGTCAGAAAATGAAGATCTATCTATTTGTATGGTTTTTGCCGAATTTTGAGCTATTCAAAAATTGATCGAAAATTAATTATAAATTTAAATCACAACTTTAACTACTGAAGTTTACCAATAGATATGTTATCGTTTCTCTAATTAATTACTGCATCTGCCTATAAAATTTGTGTCCTACTAAAACTCACTTTTATCTATTCTAATTACCACAGGTGTATACTATACACCCTTTTTAGCAATGTAATACATAAAAGCCTCCGCCAAATTCCCCAATCCTCTATATGTAAGAATTAAACCAAATGGTCTAGTTTTGTAAATGTCCGGGTGTTTTATGACATATATGAATCAATATATATATATATGGCGGCATCATAATAGATTTAACTATCCGCGCTCGTATGTCCTCTTTTCTTTTTTTTGAACTTATGTATAGTATTGATATATGAAAAGCCTAGTACAAAAAGCTGTGACCGTCATGCATATCTTCTTAGTTTTCAGCATATATGTTCTCACCGTTCATCAAGCTCTCTGGTCTCCAAGGATGTGCTCAGGGCCTTACGAATTAAGGAATCGTCAACAAACATAGACTTACAGTGGTTTTATGACATAGTAGTGTGTGCTTGTCCTCTTTTGTCGTATTCAATCACTCTTCTTTCCTTCACAATTCTTCTTCAAATTACTCAGCACTTCAGATCCTAACACTTGATTTGTAAGATGAATTTAATGATGTCAAAAAAAGGTTTACATGCCTATAATTTGTACCACAATCTGAGAAATGATACAAGGCTACAGAATGCTAAATTTTTTGTTTCCAGGAAAGGTGTAGCGGACAACGAGTAGGACATTGGATTGAGGGTATCATAAAATCATCTAATGTTGGCTTAGCGTATTTATATTGGACCATCAGCCAACTGACATTATATGTTAATTTTCGTTCTGGTTTAGTGTTTATGACCCATAGGAACAGTTGCTCTGAGTGCAATGTCGATCTCAACTAGAAGACCATGAGTAAGCTAAGAAATAGAGTCTAGGAACCCAAGAGACTGCTTGCTCAGCAAAAGCCAAGAGCTTTTCTAGGGGACATGTCCTACAGTTGATACTAACGACGATCCAACACCTGAAATATCGGTTGCACTCTTCAGAGTTCAGACCCAAGACTGAGTCCTGAAGAATCGAGACGTTAACGGTTGAATCGATGATGGCTCAGTATTCAAGGGGATTTGAAGCTGCAAGGGGTGCAGTAGCTTGCATATTTTGAACTCAAACTCCGAGGATCAAGGCCCCCGGTTATTACCTAGAGTATGCGCTATGACGCATGAGGCGTTTTGGCGGTAGCATTAAGTTCTGGCTTCAAAATGGGGGGCATCAAAAGAAAACTACATCAAGTCCATCTGTACATCAACTTCAACTACACTTCGTTCATACAGTAAATTCAGGATGGATAACCCATACACTTGCATCTCGTCCGAATTTTTTTTTTCACCCCATAGAACTCCAGAATTTCATCAGCAATCCCCATTGATTGCTGAACAGGTTGACCAAGATTAGCCAAGACTTCAAACTGGCACCAGATGCTCAAGAAATACGATGCTCTAAAAGAACATGCAAAATTGCTATTGCAAAATGAAAGATCAACACGAGAGACAAGACCAAGATCTTGTGAGACAAATATGGGAAGGACGATTCCGATTCCGATTCAAAGTGATAAAGCTCTAGTTCCTTCCCTGCGCAGATGATACCTTCAATATCACCCTCATGATACTAATCCCAAACGTCACCACCCAGGTAATCAAAATAACAAACAAAAATGCACACAACGCCCTCTGATACCGGCACATGCTCTCAATTTTCGGATACTTTGAGTAACTGTCTGTGGCACAGACCCATCTTGAGTCGTAAAGAGTATTGAATGAGAGGGCCAAATTAGCACTGGAAAAGATGATGAAGAGCAAATCCAACAAGATCAAACGCATCTTGTCCACCGGGTTGCGGATGCCTAACGGCTGCGATTTGAACTCATCATACGAGATATAAAGAAGATAGAGCAGCCCAATGCTCTGCACAAACAACGCCATTATGGTACTTGGCTGTTGTGACACTTCGGCCAACACATCTGAGTCCTGGTCCGCTAACTGCACCTTGCGCTTGGAGATCTTGAAGATCTGTACCGAGAGCGAGAGAGCGACAAAACTCAACACGATGATGAAGATACGGAAGAACAACGGCACGTAGTTGTTGGACAAAAACACACGTTTCAAATATGGCCCCCACTCCTCTCTCTGCTCAACGGACATCCAATAACCTGCCTTGGACCTCCTTTTTGTCCTATCAACGTTGGATGAGCTCGGTAATGAGCTCGAATTCGATGAGGACATAAACCAACTCTTTGCCGAAGCGTTCTTCGTCTCGTACGGGTTTGGGCCCTCGTTGTTGAGGCAACGCTTCAACCGGTCGTCACCGCCCCACGCAGTCTCCAAATCAGGGAGCTCTTTGAGTGCCTCACCATCTTGCTCAAGCACTCCATCGGCAAATGCCGGCGTGTTGTCCACCGTTCGAAAGAAGGTGCTCCAGCTGTCCCCAAGCGAGGAGATGAACGGGTCCTGTTGCTGGTGATGATGGTGTGTCCGCTGCTTCTCTTCCTTCTCAGGCTCTGCAGGCTCTGCACTGGCAATGCCGTAGAGCACATAGGGGGGCACTGTCGAGGCCTCGTGCGCGTAGCTCGAGATGTTCCCATAGGAGCCCACATTGGCCGTCGCCGGTGTCTTGGAGCTGTTCTTGGGCGTCACTGAGGGCAACAACTGCCGGGTCTTCGCTCTGCTCTCTGTGCTCTGCCCTGGGGCTTCTACCTGGTCAATTTGAATTGTTGGCGGGCTCAGTTCGGGCATGGTTTGTGTATATGTGTCTGTCTTTGTGTGGAGATGTGTGGCTGTGTAGGCGGAGTTCGTGATGGTCTGGGAACAACACGAAAGAGAGTAGAAATCTCGGAAGTGCACAATAACAACAATCTTTAAGCAAATAAAACTCCCAAATGACTTGAAAGGGAACAAAATCACAGTTTAATTCTGCCAATTACTCTCGTATTTCACTCATCTTTGCGATTTCTGTCGTACAAGCTTGTCACAAAACTCATCGCGAAATCCAATGGCTATGTCACAAAAGGGGCTCTTCCGGGCCCCCATCCCAGCTCGGACTGGTATTTTCCTACTACGCGGACATAAATCAATAATCAACAACCAAAACGTAGATATATAAAAAATAATGCAGCAAGCTCTATCAACTACTCGCTGGCCTCGGCGAATCTCTCAGAGATGTTCGTCATGAGCTTCTCGAACTCAGCAGTGACCTCGGCCTCACCTCTAGATGGCTCAAAGAACTTGGACGACGAAACAGCGTGCTTCACATCAGATGTCTGTTCTGCGAGCTTGGTCCAGTTGGCACCGTTGGCAACGGCCTTTTGAGCCTCATCGTGGTAACCGACAAAGGCTTTCATCATGTCAAATGTCTTCCAGATAGGACAGAAGGCGTCATAAGAGGAGTAACCGTTCTGTTGCAAGAAGTCCTCCTTAATCAAAGAGGAAACGTCCAATGTAATCTTGTCAGAGTCAGACAATGCGGACTTACCAACAAGCTGCACAACCTGTTCCAATTCCTCTGCCTTGGACAAGATCTCTTTGATTCTGTCTCTGAGCACTGGGAACTCTGGGTACTCACCATCGTAGTACTTGTTCAACACATTAGTATACTTGGAATATGAAACCGATGTGTTAATAGATGGGAAATGCTTTCTTTGGGCGAGCTTCTTGTCCAAACCCCAGAAAACCTGTGTGATACCCAAGGTAGAAGTGGTAACTGGGTCAGAGAAATCACCACCAGCTGGAGAAACAGCAGCAACAATGGAAACAGAACCAATACGGTCTGGAGAACCAAGCGCAACGGCCTTACCAGCTCTCTCGTAGAAAGAGGCCAACTTGGCACCCAAGTAAGCTGGGAAACCTTGGTCTGCAGGCATCTCACCAAGACGACCAGAAATTTCTCTGAGAGCCTCGGCCCATCTCGAAGAAGAGTCAGCAATCATAGAAACGTTCTTACCTTGGTCTCTGAAGTACTCCGCAAGTGTGATACCTGTGTAAATGGAAGCCTCTCTAGCGGCGACTGGCATGTTCGAGGTGTTGGCAACCAATGTGGTTCTCTTCATAATTGGTTCCTTACGACCAGAGATTTCGGTGAACAATTCTGGGAACTCCATCAACACTTCAGCCATTTCGTTACCTCTCTCACCACAGTTGTGCACCAAGGCCATGTTGGAGAGCAAGAACTGGTGGTCAGACTCCTCGTCCAAAGTAATACCGAAGTACTCCTCCTCTGAAAGCTCTTCCAACTCAAAGTGGAATGGCTGGGCTTTTCTAGTGAATGAAACTGGAGAAGCAACAAAGTTCTTCTCGAGAGTGCACTTGTTAAGAACGGACAAAAGAGCATTGCCACTCAGCAGGACACGGAAGGACTTCTCTTCAGTGGAGACAGAAGCTCTGATACCAAGAGAGCGAGCAACCTTGGCCAAGCCAGAGGAAACACCCATGTGGCTAGTGCTAACAGTGGCAGTAGCATTTGACTTGTTAACCTGACCATTGGTGTCGATCAAACCAGCAACGAAGTTCTCTCTGACAACGATGTCATCGACAGCAAAGTGGGATGGGACGTTCTTCTCAGAGCCAACCTTGACACCAGCAGACTCGAGAAGTGCCTCAGAAAGCTCAATGGAGTCGGAACCAGCCCAGGAACCAAGGAGGTAAGCCATCTCAGCGGCATCCATAGCAGCGCCTTGTGCCTCAATGACATTGGCCAACTTACCAGACTCGTGCAAAACAGGAGAAATCATCTGACAAGAGCTCATCTTGACATAGTGACCAAGTTTAACAAAGTCCTTGACCTCACAAGTCCACTCAAAGACCTCAGTTTGGTCCAAGGTGGACTTGAAAGAGTTAGCCTTGGAGGTGGCGGCTTCAAGACCATAAGCCTCAGCATCGAAGGACTTGGTTTTCAACTTCAAAGCGTTGTTATCGAATGAGTTCTTCTCCATCTCCAAGTAGCTGACGGAAACGTACTTCTTACCACGCAACTCATCCACAGTCTGGTTCACATGCTGAGGAGTTTGTAACACCAGCTTGTGGTCAGAGGAGACAACAAAGTCAACGGAATCGTCAGTCTCCTTAACAACGTACATAGTGTCAACGCCTCTTGGCAAACCAATAACGGTTCTCGGAAGACCATCCTTACCCATGACTTGTTCGCCAACGGCAATGGATTCAACGGCTCTGTCTTCACCATTGGCCATCAAGACCTCAGTACCCTTACGGAAACAACCAACGTAGATAATGGCATCGGAGTTGGAGTACTTAGACAGAGATTGTGAGATGACGGTCTTACCACAACCGAAGGCACCTGGGATACATGTAGTACCACCCTGGACACATGGGAACAAGGCATCCAAGACTCTCTGACCAGTGAGCAATGGGTAGTCAGCAGACAGCTTCTCGGCAACAGGTCTTGGAACACGCACAGGCCATGTATGGAACATGGAGTAGGTGTGCTTGATACCGTCGAACTCAACCTCGATTAATGGCTCGTCGATCGTGTAAGAGCCAGCCTCGGCGATGTGTGTGATTGTACCTCTGGCTCTTGGTGGCAAGAGGATCTTGTGGTCTTCCAACAACGAGTTCTCAAAGATCGAACCAAAGATGTCACCACCGGAGATGTGGTCGCCGATCTTGACAGCAGCTGGCTTGAAGTCGTACTTCTTAACTCTGTCCAAGGCTGGGGCATCGATACCTCTTGGAATGTAAATGGACTGCGATTGCTCCTTAATGGCCTTCAATGGTCTCTGGATACCATCGTAAATGGTCTCCATCAAACCCGGACCGAGCTCGACGGACAATGGCTTACCGGTTCTTAGCACTGGGTCACCAACGGTAACACCAGCGGTCTCCTCGTAAACCTGGATGGTGGCCTTATCACCCTCGATTCTGATAACTTCACCCACGAGGTTGTCGTGACCAACCTTGACCAATTCGTACATCGCACAACCGATCATGTTCTCGGCGATGACGACTGGACCGGAGACAGAGTAAATCTGACCATACTCGGACTCGGCGTGGTCTTCGAGCGAGATACGTTTGATCTCCTTACGAGCGTTCTCGATAGCACCTGCCTGAGAAGAAGTTAGTACAATTGTTTGTAGAAGGGCATAGAGCTCGGATAAAGAGGAAAATCAGGGTAACAAAAGCAAATCTTGACTCATCGGTGATGAATTACTATTAGGTCAATTATGAGATATTCTCTTCAACCGCTCAGGATCTTCCGTAATCTGGAGGGGGGGGCACTCACCATTTTCTAATTAGCGACGAAATAAGCAATGGAAAAGGTGCAGAAAAAAAAAACAGGGCGGTACGAAGCGATGGTGTCACTCAAGATATCAATGCACAGCAATTGACAACCGCCTGACTGATTCTTGCGATATCGATCACTTTTGAGCCAGGGGACTTTAGTGGTTGCCTGTGGGTTTTGGAATTCAATTTGGGCGGTGGGCAGTGGCAGCCATGCGATTCGCGAAAATGGCTATCCCAGGCGTTACCCGGCGATTGTTGATAAGAGGATTACCCGGCCTTAAGAGCCTGAGGTTTTTTTTTTTGTGTGTCGATGGGCGCGAGATCAAACTGTAGTGGGGTGGAGTTGGTGTTGGTGGTGCTGAAAGATGTTCTTTAATGAGAGGGTTGTAGAGGGTTAGATTAGTTGTTCGAGAGATGTGTAGAACAATCAGATGTGGATGATGAAAAATGTACAATACAACTTCTATGCCAAAAAAAAAACAACAACAGATCTTTGATTCGAGTTTGTATAACTCATAAGATATATATAGTCCATCGTACAACAGGTAGCAACAAACTACAATTATAATTACCAACTTCAACAACACTACAATCAGAATATAAACATATGACAAGCATACATTCCTATTTTCTTAGCGGACAGATTCCAAACACCAGCAATTCACAAACACATTCAAGACTTTTGCAAGCCCTAAACACACCAAAAAAACCAACCGACATTCAAAATATGTATAGTAGTAGTAATAGAAAAAATACCAAGATCTCGATGAAATAACCAAAAGCGTGATTCAGCTTCAAAAGACAGAACAATGTTGGAACATAGGGCAATAGATCAGTAAAGCTTCTCTTTATTCAACACACGAAGCAATAGTACCCAATCTCCCAACATCACCCTTCATGAGTCCCCTTCACTCAACCACAGTCATCTCAGTCCGCTTATTTGGATCTGGCTCTGACTTTCCGTCTTTTTCTTTTGAGTCTTCTCACTCTTTTCTTTCTCCATTTGTTACGCATTTCTGGAGGTGGTTAGTAAAGGAATCCACACGACCATCATGGAGGGGACAAAAAGAGCTAGGCAGCAATTGAGTGAGTGGATCACAATCACCCAATGATTCACGCCTGCATTAATCCAGTGTCCTCTTCCTCACCATCAGGACATACCGTAAGAGTTAAAAAATACGTTGGCTGAAGAACTTCAAAAGGGTCAAGTGTACGGAAGAGGAGAAAGAGATTGATGAAACTTTCGTTGAAAAACTCTGTCCACCGCCCACGGCCACTACCGCCGCAATTGCTGGGGGGCGGGGGGTTTTCGCGGCGCCGTCCGTATAGTCAATTTACCCAATGGGAGAAATTCCGAGGAGGCTGCTGACGTAACGCTAAACCAGTTCGCGGATACTTAAGCGTGAGTTCCGAGGAGAGTGCCCTACCAACGGTCACGTGTGAGATGATAGGGTCGACAAGGGGGGAACTTAGGGTTTCTTTGATGTTGATTAATTAGTGGGTGCACAAGCGTAATAGAAGGTTTATGGGTGAAAACTAATAGCATAGTACGCTACAATTGCATCATTTGCTCACCTGAGTATGCCAAATCATTGTCTATATTTTCCCTTTGGTGTGGAGATAAATCACCATCATTATCTATTCTCTATCTTCTTTCTCTCCTGTCTCAGCGCCTTGATAAGCGATGATTTCACCTCTGGGATATCATACGTCTCAATGAGCTTTTCGATGATACCTTCGTTCATCAGCAGCGTCTTTTGACCCTCTGGTAGATCCTTCATGGAGTTTTGATAGATCTGATCCAATTGTGGATCCTTGGTCATTAGCAATTCGTGATCGATAATCATCTCATACAAGTGCCTGGACCCGAGCATAGCCTTGAAGTTGCAGTAGAATCTATAAGCAAGGTAAAAGCCTGGGATGTTAGGGACAACTGGGACCAATGCGAATGGTAATGTGATTGGGACACCAATACCGGTGATCATCATTTGACGTCTATGGTATGCCTCTCCCTGGGTAGCCATCTGTACAATCTCATTGTTCAAGTGGTCATTGGTGAGGATGCTCGAGGGATAGTATGCTGGGATGCTGATGATGGTTTCGTTCTCTGATTTAATCTCATCGGTGGGCTTGATGGAGATCTCCTCTGTGTCTTTAACAGTGGTGGTGGAATTGGCAGTACGACGTACTTGCTTCAATAGTGAAGATTTGGAAGGTATGGATCTGAGGGAATCTTCTGTCCAGGGCGTCTGCTCGAGGAACTTTGTTACATAGTACACGATATTCTTGTTATACGACTTTTCTGATTCTCTCAGCTTATTCCAAGCCTTGGTGGCCAGGTTCACAGCTTTATTTTCGTACTTGACCAGCGGAGAATTGTTGTTCAGCAGCACTTCTTGGTTGTACTTGAAGTAAAAGAACGACTTGTCATGTGTTAGGGGGAAGATCAACAGCTTAGCGAGTCCCTTGGTGACGGGAGTATTTGTCGTTGTCGTTGATGACGACCACCTGATTCCTCTGTGTACAAAGCCAATGGTCTGTAACTTCGGTAGTAAGACCATCCTCTCTCTATATCGTGATCTTCTGTGTTGGATTTGTGTATCTGCTAATAGCAAACTTCAGTGGGTACTTTTTCTTATAGGTATGCCGATGAGTTCCTACACCGAGGAGATGGCCAGCACGACAGTTTTATAACAATAAAACCAATTCAAAAACTCGTGGGGTGTGTGTGTGTGTGGGAGTTGCACCAACAAACAGGGCAGTGTTATACAAATAAATTCAATTTTTTTCTACTTTCCAAATGATGACGTATTACACACTGTCTCAGCTTCCCCATGCCAACCGAAGCTGAAGCCCGGTGATAAAATTGGTGTCACTCAAGAGATTTCGCGAGTTGCTTGCTCAGCCCTGTGAGAGCCAGAGCCGCCCCCTGAGCTTTGCACAGATCTGTGTGGGGCGGAGGGGGGAAATTTAGCCCCTCCAGATCCCGGACACGAATTACATAGGACAAAGTGTAGTCTCGTCTTTCTGGGAGTTCATTCAGTGCCATGCATGTGTGTGTGTGTGTGTGTGTAATGTAATGTAATGAAACACCTCATGACGAGGGGTTAAAGAACCCCTTAATGGATTGATCTTTCCATATCATATGGACATCAATGACATTAGCTTTATAAATCGATACCAACAGATAGAAAGTCATGATTGATATAATGCAATGCTTACAATTCAGCTTCGGTAATTAGTGCAAGCAATGCTTTCGAGCAGGCAGAGTAAGTCTTAGTCCGAAGAATATATATATATAAGCCTGAATTTTTACTCTTCGCTGTAATCTTCAAAGCCACCGCAAACCTGGCAATGGTTGCACGTGAAGAGGAGAACTGTGTCAGACCAGAGAGATGAGAGCATCTCCCTGAAAATGTCCTCCATCTGCTCCTCCTCGTGTTCTATATTGATTCCACTGTCGCCATAGTCCTGGCCCATCGGAGGCAACTCCCTGGGTGGCACTTTCACCATCAGACGAACCTCTTCAAGCGTCACAGCGGCAGCTTCCGCCGTTTGATCGGGTAATGGTTGAGAAACAGGCGTCATACCCGTGGTGTACTGATCCGTTGTTGGGCTATTCAAATGTGTCATGGAACCTTCCAACTGCATCCTCATAGAAGAAGTCACCGAGGGAGATCTAACAATTAAGCAGCCGGCTTTATCGCCATAAGCACACATGCCGCCGGTGTCCTGGATCGAATCCACTTCACTCTCCGGAATTATCTCCAATACCGTCAATTGTGACGGTACATTCACTCCTTCTTCAACGTCACAAGAATCAACATCCTCTCGAAAAATCGATGATGAAGGCGGTGGGTGTGCTATTGAAGAAGGGGAAACCAGTGAGGCTTCATTAATGAAGGCAGACCCGACAATGCTCTCCACAGTGGAATTGGTTTGTGTGGCCATTGTACTGGACGCCACTGATATCGATGTCTCAATTCCAGGTCCAGTACTGCCCGTTATCGAGTTAGTGATAACCTCTTGATCTTCAACAATATTTCCAGTCATTGACAAGGGCGTCAATGATGATGGATCCATAACCACAGTTCTTAACACTGGCAAGTTCTCTCTCTGAAAGGCATGCTTCCCATTAAGGATCTCCTCAACGTGGAACAGAGATTGCGGTGCACCCCAGCGGACCATCAGTTCCTCCATTTGTTCTTGTAATCGGTCCTCTGGCGGGAAAACTCTGGAGCTCTGTCGATACAAAACCATATCTCTAATGGATCTGTTACTGTTGTTTCTTCTTCTCCCCAGATGATGGCTGTATGGTGGCAGGTGTGCCAAATCCATTTGTGCAAATGTCTCTAACTCGTTATCAGTTTCATTATCATCTTCATCCAGCAAGATGTACTCTCTGCGATTGTGATCTTGGTAATCATTTGAAGCTGATGTGGAGCTTGGGAAAACATTGGGATGCCCATCAGGTCTAGCAACTACCGAAGAGGCTCCTCCAATAGTCAGTGATCTGCTTGGTGTGGATCGGTTGTACAGCAAGCTCGTTCTCGCTGTGTAAAAAACAGTCGTCAGACCTGAATCTGATCTTTGTAGTGTGGAAGATGACTGCATGGTTATCGCCGAGACCGAGACCGGAGCTCTTGGAGAATTGACAGCACTGACATTGCGTCTAAGTGGTCCTGGTTGTTGTTGCCCTCTTGTATGTGGAACGATGCAATCCGTTCTTGATTCTGCATCCAAAACTCCAATGGGTATAATGTGATCTGTTTCAGTACGTGACTCCGGCTGCTCATCGCCATCAACATGGAGCATTGAAGTTGTGTTGTTACAGATGCTGATCTTCTTGACTCCTGAGTCAGGGGGATGACGGATCTGTGCACTTTGTGGAATACGTCTTGGCTCATCAGAGTGTGATGGTCCTTGATGCTCTGTGTCAATGGCTCTATCATCAGTGCTATCACCAGGACAGCCACCAGTGGGGAATGATACTGTCTGAACACTACCGTTCGTCATAAAGTTTGAAGTGTGCTTTCTCTCTCTCTATGGTGTTCAACGGCTTGGCAAGGGATGTCTGATTTGCACGGATATATGTTCCAGGGGGGGCTTTGACATGTATGTATGTATATATATGTGTCTGTCCGTCGCCCGTGCCGCGTGCGCGTGAGCTCGACCAAACCTCTGAGATCTTTGAGTGAGATCTCTAGGGCTGCTTTTGTGCAAAAAAAAGATGGAGGCCGACGTCACAAAACCGGAGTTACACTTGAGCCGTACGCCGCCTGCCGAAGGTTCAATTAAATGTTGGGTACTGGAAGGCTGATCCATTCACAGAGAAATGACACACAAAATGGTATGAAATATTTCTTCACCAAGAAAATCGAGTTATGCGATCTGATGCCTCAGGTGCGCCAAATGCCCTCTCGGATATATGCGGGTCGGACGTTTGTGATTTTTCAAGTTGCTAAGAAATCTGTGATCTTGGGATCTGCTCGATTCGGCAAAAACCAAAAAAAAAAAAAAAAAAAAAATATTACGCGTGCGTGGTGTTCGGATGCATGGAGAGACCGGGCCCCAACTTTTTTTTAGTACTTATACCCGGGGTGTGTGGGACTTTTTTGGAATCTAGTATACTTCAGGAGGCCTGTTATTCCATTTTGTGTCCTCATTCATTCATTCACCGGAAAAAGGGGAGGAATAGAGGATGGTGGAGTTCTCAACCGAGAAGAAAGTGCCCATTGTGGAGCAAGAACGCGTTGTATACGAGGATGACGGGTATCGTTCTGAGGAGACCACTCTTGCCGACAGGGACAAAGACGAAGCGTTGGAGTTTTTGAAGAAGACCGATGTTAAGCTGTTGGATGAGGATGCAACGCACGAGTACCCACCATTGTTGCAACGAAAGATTGACAGAAGAATCATGTTTGTGATGTGTGGTGCTTATTTCTTACAATTCATTGATAAGAACTCTTTGAATTTGGCTGCTGTGCTTGGTATCAAAAACCATCTTACTGATCACCCAAATGGGTTTGCCAACTTGGGGACAATGTTCTATGGTTCGTATATCTTTGCTGAACCCATAGCATGTCATTTACTCCAAGTGTTACCCACTGGTAAATTCCTTTCAGTTTGTGTTATTCTGTGGGGTGTTGTCGTTGCATGCCATGCTGCTTGTAAGTCATACGCCAGTTTAATGGTCATCCGTACGTTGTTGGGTATCTTTGAGGCATCTTTATCACCCGGATTGATTATTATCTCTTCAATGTACTATAACAAGCAAGAAAACATGAGACGTACAGGGATTTGGGTTTCATTTGCTGGATTGAGTACCATCGTTGGTGGGCTGTTATCCTTTGGCTTCCAGCATGTACACTCTAAGTTTGAGTCATGGCAGATCTTCTTCCTTGTGCTGGGTATTATCACTGTGCTGTTTGGTATTGTTATGTACTTCATACTGCCTAATAACCCTACCAGTGCTTCGTTCTTAACAGAAGAGGAGAAAGTCATAGTACTGGAGCACATCAGAGGCAACCAAACGGGTACGGAGAATAAGAATTTCAAAAGAGAACAGATCATGGAGTTGCTATTCCGTGATAAGCATACATGGCCATTGTTCTTTTTGACTATCACCTCTATGATCTCCACTGGTGCATTGGGAACGTGGTCTGTTAGCATTATCAATTCGTTTGGATTCTCTGCTGAGATTTCCGCATTGGTTCAGATGCCAGTGGGTGCTGCTATGATCATTACTATTCTATCGGGTACTTATATCTCATCATGGACCAACCAAAGAACCCTTGTATTCATGGTCATGTGCTTACCAGCTATCGCTGGTTATGTCATTCTTTTGGAGAACCCAGGCCGTGTTATCAATCTGATTGCGATCTACATGAATATGGGTGCCACCGGTGTCATTGCTTTGCTTTATTCATGGAATAGTGCTAACACCGCTGGTCATACGAAGAAGATTGGACGTAATGCTATGACCATGATTGCCTTTTCCATTGGCTCTCTGATTGGGCCACAGTTGTTCCGAGCAGACGAAGCACCAGAGTATCGTACGGCCAAGATTGTACTCATCTGTACTTCTATTGCTTCTATTCCAATGGCCGGACTTGTCGGATTGATATCCAAGTGGGAGAACGCCAAGAGGGACGCTCAGGGAGACGTTAAGATGGTGAAGAACTACGAGTTCAGGGACTTGACGGACGTGGAGAATCAGAGGTTTAGGTACTCCTGGTAAGAGCCTCCTCCTCCTCCTTCTCATATCCTCATATTTAACATATTCATACAACAAGACATTTATACGAATATATTTTAGCCCACGACAAGTATCAATTTGGGCTTAGTCATCTACCCCTAAATTAATCGGGATATTCTCTCATATGACGTACGCGAATTGAGGGTTTGTGGGTTGGGTTGTTTACCAAAATTCGCCGACGCGTCTTTAATACTCTCTTCTGACTTTTCCACTTTTTGAAGAAGTTCCAAGAGCGTAAGTAAAAGATATGTCTGCCACAATCCACGGAATCACAGTGGAGTTCGGTGCTCCCTCCTTCGAACGGCCCTTTGGGATACACCTCTGGCCGCTGTTCAACCAGCTGTGCACGAAAGTGACCCAGGGTAAGTTTGTTCCTCATGAGTTTCGGTTTGTTGAAGGTGAGACTTTCCTTTCAACGTTCCCACCGGTTGCCGTTGCCATCTGTGTGTACTACACGGTGATCTTTGGTGGTCAGGCGCTGTTTAGAAAGTACGACTGGGCGGCGTGGAAGCTCAACTTTTTGTTCCAACTGCACAACTTGGTGCTTACGGTCATTTCTGGCACTCTTTTGGTGTTGATGTTGGAGCAACTTGTGCCAATTTGGTTCCACCATGGACTCTTCTACGCCATTTGCAACACTGGTGCATGGACTCCCCAGCTGGTCACTCTGTACTACTTGAACTACATGACCAAATACCTCGAGTTTATTGACACTGTGTTCCTCGTTGTCAAGAGAAAGAAGATCATCTTTTTGCATTCTTACCATCACGGAGCCACTGCTTTGCTCTGTTACACGCAGCTGGTCGGCACTACGGCGATCTCGTGGGTGCCTATTACGCTGAACCTGGGTGTGCACGTGGTGATGTACTGGTACTACTTCCTTGCGGCCAGAGGCATTAGAGTGTGGTGGAAGCAGTGGATCACCAACTTCCAGATTACACAGTTTGTGCTTGACTTGGGCTTCATCTATTATGCCTCTTTCATCAAGATCAAGCACGACTGGGGGTTGTTTGGGTGTGACTTGACACAGTGCACTGACTGTGTTGGATCCACGATGGCCACATGGGCTGGAGTTGGCATCATCTCTTCGTATTTGGTGCTCTTTGTGCTCTTCTACATTGAGATCTATATCAAGAAGGGCAAGAAGGCCCGTGTTGTGAAGAGAGTCGGTGGGTTTGGTAACAAGATCAACGAGTATGTGCAGGTGGACTTGAAGAATGTGAATACCCCAAGTCCTTCACCTGCAGTTAGAAGAAAGAAGACCTGAAGATTGCGCATCTGAGAGAGAGAGAGAAAGAGAGAAAGAGAGAAAGAGAGAAAGAGAGAAAGAGAGAGAAAGAGAGAGAATGTGTGATGAACAGCAGGGTCTTGCGTGTAATTAATAATAAACAACTAATTTATTTCGAGACTTTTGGAGTTTTAGTCTCTAGAATTTTTCTAGTCCCCATTGCAGTCCCTATTTGGTTTAGTCTCTAGGTCTACTGCCAGTCTCATTAACTTATAAACTCGTGATTATGAAGATGTGAATTAATAGTGTTGGATATTAATGAAATTCTGATCTATACAAATCTATAGAAGGAGCAGAGTTCATAGACAGGCTTTGCTTCTAGTCAAACATTCTTTCAACTCCTTCTTTGAGACCCTCCCCAACACACCCAACAGACTCAACTGCTCTCCACCAACAACTTGCACTAGCTTATCCACACTGTGCTCTTCCTGCTCACCTTCGATATCACTCAGTACGATCTTCTCATCCTCCAATGCCACAACACCATAATTACAAGCCCTTGGCAACTGTTTGATCTTCAATGGCTCATTCTTGATAGGGTCACATTTGATCTCATACTGCTGTCTCATCGCACCAAAGTTGCCTCTTATTCTCACGGGGATCTTCACATCACCAGCGGACTCATCGATATAACACATTGGCAACCGTGTATCTTCCAAAGCAGACATCATCGAGTGCCATACAATGTCAAACAGTGGACCAGTGCGTGAGAACACTTTGATCTTGGCATACAGCACAAAGTGCCACTTTCTCTTGGACTCGATAAGCAAGTCCTCCCCTTTCCCAGACCGTAGTATCACTTTAGCAATTAGTGCATCCTTGGATAGAATTCCAGAATGTAATAGTACTTCGTATAGTCTTTGTGATAGCGTCATTTCCTCATCCGTGGGGGCACCGACACGTCCTCTCTCCACTTCCACCACTGGGTAAACACTCGCATTGTTGTACAATTCCTCATGTCTAACACTCAGATCTTTGGCAAATACAGCATTCACAGCTTGTGCATCTTCGTTAATGTCCTCTCCCAAGTCGTCTTCCAACAGGGCACCGGTGATGGTACACACAGCCATCGAGTCGCCGCATCTGAGCACCGATGAGCCAATGATATCACTGTCGCGGCCTTGATGACGAGACAGCGATCCTTTGTTTATACTCATCTGTCTGTACTCTTCAAAAGTTCGAAGATTGGGGCGAATGCCGAGGGACAAATGTCTCTGCAAAGATAACTCGGGGGACACACGAGCGAGAACCTCTGGCGGGAAGGACATGGACATCTTTATATGGCTATGATGGAATTCAATTTTTTTTTGTTCTATGTCCCTTTGGTCTGTAAGAATTGTATAATCCCTTTCTCTCTCTCTCTATATATATATATATATCTATGGGTTTGAAAATTCGCAATCTGCCATATACAAAAGTGTCATTAGTCTGCCATATTTGAAAGTGCCACTAACTGCCATTCCATGGCGTGCCACTAACTAACCACTAGGACCCCTCCATAAAGGCAATTGATACCAAACCTTTATAACCCCACACCAACTAAAAATCCAAAAGCCAGTACAAAAAGGATGAGATTCACAGTGGTTGGATCTCTCAACTACGACCTCGTATCATACACCGAAAGAGTCCCACACGCCGGCGAGACCTTCCAGGCTGACTCTTTCTCCACCCACGTTGGAGGTAAGGGACTAAATCAAACGATTGGACTGGCCAGATTACTCAATGATAAGAGTAGTCAGGTGAGAATGGTGGGCAGTGTGGGCTCAGACTCCTTTGGGGACCAATTGAAGGGCTGCTTGAGTGCGAATGGTGTTGATATTGAGAACGTTCAGACCATTGCCAATGAATCCTCTGGAGTAGCTGTGATTATGGTGGAATCCAAAGGACAGAACAGAATTTTGATTACATCGGGGGCAAATGCACACTCTACTTATACCGGAGACCAGATGGACTCCATCTTTGGCTATGAGAAGGAAATTGTGGTGCTGCAGAACGAAATCCTGGGCACTCAGGGTGTCATCCAATGGCTTCACTTAAAGAGACCACAGACGGAGATTGTTTATAACCCTTCGCCTTATTACCCCTATTCCTCCAAATTGATTCCACAGGTGGACATTCTGGTGGTGAACGAGATAGAGGCGCTTGCGATCGCCAAGGATCTTGTAGTGGACTGTGAAGACGCTATAAAACAGGATATGGTCAGGGGATACACCGAGGTGGCCAAATCGCTCCAGCCTCTACTAAACAATACAAACAGCGCAACAGTGGTTATAACTCTGGGCTCTCTCGGATGTCTGTACCACACTCCAACGACCCATGGATTTGTTCCTGCCATTGAAGTCCTCAAAGTGGTGGACACGACAGGAGCAGGTGATACTTTCCTTGGAGGATTTATCACTCAGCTGTTTACTGGCAATGATATCAAAGATTCATTGGAATTCGCCACAAGAGCCTCGGCTAAGGCAATTCAACAAAAGGGTGCGTCTGATAGCATTCCGTTGTATAAAGAGATATAGACACACACACACACATACTGAAAAGACAAAAACCATTCTATCTATAGTTAAATACTGTTTAGATACTCCAAACACGCCTCTAAATCGTTCTTCTCATACACAGAGACCTTGCCCTGCCACTTGCCTTTACCACCACCCTTCAAACCCTTGATAATGCTCTGTAGGTGCTTGGCAACTTCCAACACTCTCTGCTGATCGGAACCGTTGATCAGGACAGATCCTCCTTCTTTCCCCTCACCTGACAAGAGAACAAGTAGTTTACCCTGTGGTTGCTGCTTAGCAGTCAGCTTGTACAGCAATGTCAAGTATTCCAACCCTGCATCTGCCCTATGGACGACAACGGTATCCTTGATACCAAATTGGGATAAGATATCTTTGGCCTGATACTGTGCAGCTTCTTCTTTCCAAACAGACTCCTTCTTTGACACCTTTCTGTAGTTGACATTCAACAGAGAAATCTTATCACACAAATCGTCAAACTGGCACGACAAATCTTGAGAACTCTGCTTCAAAATCCAATGATTTTGTACCGAATATTTACGAACCCTATCGCCTGCAAGGAAATGCAGTCTAGAGTTTGTGCCCCTTACAGAAGTTTGATGTAATAATGCCATTGACTGGATTTGGGCAGTGGATTTGAGGTGGGTGCCACAGCAAGGATTCTGATCCATTTCGCCAATCTTGACGACTCTGAGCACACCTTTTTCCACGTCATAATCATCTGGGATCTTGTCCTGCTTAACTTCTTCCTTTTCAGGGGTCTCCACAGAAATGCCAATCGCCTCAAAGATCTTAGCGTTCACTTCATCACTCACCTTCTGGACTTCCTCTTCACTCAAGGCTCTAGGGATCTCAATGTAGTTAACCATCTCGTTCATCGACCAGCTCAGAGTAGGAACACCCATGGAGTCCAACACAGCAGACAGCAAGTGTTGGCCAGTGTGCTGTTGCATATGGTCCAACCTCCGCTTCCAGTCGAGTTCCAAGGAAACAGAAGTGCCAGGGACCAATGGCGTGTCCACAACATGGACAGCACTCAGTTTATCCCTTCGAATGTGCTCCACAAAGTATTTCTTCCCATCAGATACGATAAATCCTTGGTCAGACGGTTGACCACCACCTTCAGGGAACAGAATAGTATCAGCGAGTTCTACGGCATACTTCGCCTTCTCCTGCTTACAGCTCAGCACAGTCGTCTGGAACTGCTTCAAAAAGGAGTTACGTTGACATTGAAGTGCTCCAACAACCTGGGGAACCAGTTCGGTCATCTTGATCATTGTTCCATATACATTAAAAAGCTGGTAGTGAAGAGTGTTATTGTCGAGATTTTGATTACGATCTTCGCGAAGATCATTGGTTATAGATATGACGTCACGTGCAAAGCTACAGATATTAAAGTGGTATCATAAGAATCGTACTGCACCTATCGGCAGTGGAATCATTCATCATTCAACAAGTTATTCACATTAGCGCGCTTGATCTCCGGATTCAGAATAGAACGGCCCGGGAAAGATGGGCCAGTGGTGTTGGCATTAGAATTGGAGTCAACGGCGGCAACCAGCGCGTCCAATGGGTTGGCACAAGAAGTGTCATCGTTCAACAAGTTCACACGACCTGAGGGACCCGACTTCTGAGCAAAGGAATAGAACTCTCTCTTATCAGGAACAGGAGTAAACGTACCAGGCACAGGGAACGTAGGTGGGTGTTTCTTCTCGGGACTTTTGTCACTCGGCGGATTCAACAGACTCGTGATTGAGAACGCAGATCTCTGGGGTTCAGCTGGTAGGATAGGTCTTGATGACGATGGTGGAGCACTGGAGAAACCGGGTTGTACAGATGGTGCTTCGTTCCAGATCTGAGATGCTGGTGGTAGTGTTGGCTTGGCACCTTCCAACTTGGGGACAATCTCGGAATATGATCCGGTACTGGCGAATGCCTGCAAGTGTGGTAATGGCTGAGTATACGGCACATTTGTAGGAACATTAGATGGTGCACTGAAGAAACCCAATGGTGGGTTCCTTGGTGGGGCAGTAGTAGTATCACCTTCACCTTCCGACTTCTTCTTTCTTTCAATATCAGCAACCAGTTCTTTCCAACCATGAGAGTCAGCATTTCTGTAATAGTAATTCCGAACCATGATAGGTGTCTTGGTGCCCAACTTTGACGCAATCAACCCCCAATCTGGGCCAATATGTGTCAGCCAATGATAGAAAATACCAATATCCCTGACACTCCAATAACTTGAAATTGGGTTTTTGCCCAATTTGCTATCATGATCCGTCTCCAATACCTCCTGAACAGACTGTGGTGCGATTGGTACAACAACGGCGTCTGGTTTCCTTGGCTTGTTACCGCTTTTAGATTTCTTCTTGGCCTTGGCATCCTCAGAGCTACCGCTAGACTCCAACGATCTCTTTCTCTCATCAGACACCTCGTCCTTCTTCTCAGAGTCAAATACTGGGGCAGCAGCTCTCCGACGACGGCCAGTCTCGGTATACAACTCTTCACTTGCTTCTTTGGGAACAAAGTTCTCCAAGTTCAATTCATCACCACTGTCAGCAGGTGTCTCAGTAGTTGGAGTATTAGTGGTGCTCTTACCACGCCCGGCACCACCACGCTTAGACTTCTGTCTCCCCTTACCTTTTCTCTTCTTGAGTAGCAACAATTGCTTATAGTCCGTAACTTGTTTTTTGGTCTTATAGTAGTGTAAGACGCATTCCAATGGAGATCTCAAACCACCCATCATCGCAGAGATACGGCCAAATTTCTTTGGATGTGCCAGGAATGCTTCACAGAACAACTCGTGTTCCAAAGTGGTAAAATTGTCATTACCATCCGTACGGATTCTCTGGGCCCACGCTTCCTTATCAACAACCAAATTGTTCAAGTTGAGTAGTTCCTTGGCTTTCTCCATTGGGTTCAAGATCATATCTGGGACATCCGCTGCGAGAAGTTCAGCACGATACAATGGATCCTCTTCTTTTTCCTTTTCCAAGTTCTTTAAGATCTCCAAAAACTCAGCTTCAGAACGCACAGTGTCACCATGACGAGACCTTCTTGAGTTGCGAGAGTCCTGTGTTGTCCCCGTAGACGGAGCCTCCGGCTCTTTAGTCTCTTCCGTCTCAGCATAGTCAGTCTGATAAATCTCCTTCAGCTGTTGACTCATATCATCACATCTTGAGTGCCAATCGTTCTCACGATGACCATACTCACTCAACAGACTGATCTTGTGACTAAAAGTGTAAGCCTTAATCACTTGTAAACACTCCACCAAACGAGGTCTAACACCTTGTTCATCGATCAAGAAGTTCTTATCATAGAATGGATAGTCTTTGAGGTTCTTGACGGGCCTTTTCAACAAGTAGGGCAATCTCTTGTACACTTCGAAGCGTGGATGGTTCTTCAATTCCCAAACACGCTGTTCGAGTCTGTTCAATGGGAAGATAGACCCTTCTAGCTTTGTAAGCGGATATACAGCAGAAGAAGGAAGTGGCTTTGGTAGCAACGACCTGCGTTGAACAGTCTCTGGTTTCACTTCATCGAGCTGCTTAGTTTCCTCTTCCTCCCTTTTAGCAGCATCAGTCATGACAAAGTCTTCAGATTTCTCCTCCAACTTCTTTTCTTCTTCAATCTTCGCTGGCTTGGCCTGCTCCATAAGAGACTTTGCAGTGCTTGAACCAACGTCTTCCTCTGGATCATAGTTATCAGAGATGTCACCATCCTCAGCGGCGGTGTTCAACGCCTGTGGCTTCAAAGATGGCGAAATATCGAGCTTCTTCTCTGGAACTGATGAGGGAGTTGTAGCTATTGGCTCAGCGCTTGTCTCTTTAGATTCGATGAGATTATTCTCGAGCTCTTCCTTGTGTTCCACAGATAATGGGATTCTCTCAGCGACACCAGCGGTCTTAATCTCTTGAGCTGTCTCTGTGGTGGACTCCTGTGTCTCTGCTTCTGTAGAAATAGCTGGCTGTGCATGTTTCTCAGCCTGGTGCACAATGCTCTCTCTCACCGCCTTCTCCAAGATGAGATCCTCTTCATCGTCATCATTCTCTTCGTCTCTGAAGTTGTCAGGTATTAGCGATGGCCTGCTCTTGGACTTTTGGCTGTTGAGTGATGGAGAGGAGGAGGAGAAGGAAGGCCCGCTGTGCTCTTTCTGCTGTTGCTGATAAGTCAGATATTGGTTGTGGTATCTGCTATTACTGTCATATGCATCGTAGTCTAATGGAGCTCTTGAATGGTCCTGTCGCGATGACGAGTGGAACGACTGTCTCTGGTAGGAGCCGTATCGTGATCCTTGCTCTCTGTGTCTTCTGTCTTCGTAACTGGACGTTGTTGATGGTTCGTACGGGTTTGAACCACTGCTTCCATTGCCACCAGAACTTCCCATGGCAGATCTATCAGCTCTGTCTCTGTACCCACCATAGGAGTTGTAGCTGCTATGACGGCCACCACGACCCCTAGACGATGAGACATAACTATCTCGGCGATAGGATGAGGATGACGATGTCTGTGAATTCTGAGGCCTTTGACTGTATCTCTCTCTATCCGAGTATCTGTCATAGTCTCTTCTATAACCCTGGGAGCTGTTCGTCCTCCCTGATGGCATGCTGCCACCTTGATATCGTGACGAAAAAGATGGCTTGTACGTTGACCCAGAGGCCCCACCGGGTCCTCCAGGCCCACCACTTGTCTGTTGTGCTTGTGATGAGGATTGACTGGTTTCTTGTTGTGATGCGCCGCCCTGCTGCTGGTCCTGGTTGCTGTACCTGTTGGGCCTCTGGTACGAGTCATACGAGCCTGAAGACCCCGGGCGACTTGATGACCCAGGTCGTTGGGCCCGATAGTAACCAGACATTTTGCTTGGATGGTTTTTTTTTGTTTTGGTCTTGGACTTCTCCTTTATATCTCTGTAGTTTCCCAATTTATAGTGAATTGTGCGTGGCGGACACTGCAAAATTGGTACCTCTGAGAAGCTCTCAACTCTGCGAACACAATCGTTTCGCTTCTGTAATAATGAAATAACTTCTCTGGCGAAGCGCCGTTGTCCTTTACACCGTGTGTTTTCTTGATTGTTGTATTGGGTTGTTGTTTATTTGAAAGTGCGATTTTTTTCGCTCTTTTGCCAGCGAAGAGCTGAGGGCAAAATGTGTGTTTCGCAAAACTTGAAGTATTTGCGCCAAATGGCTGAATTAGGCACTTTCGCGAAGAGTGCATGAAACAAACAATTAGTATGGGGAGGGGGGTGATGGCTTTCACTTCTTCCTAAATTGTATTGGAAATGGAGAGAAAATAGAGCTATATAAAAGGCCATGTTGGTGTATGAGAGTGTCTTTAAGCATTAAATCTACTTATAAGACACCTAACCCACACGCCTGAGAACAATTCTTTATACGTAAACGGAACAACCTCATAAATAGCTCCATCTCACCTCGGGGTCGTTAGATGCTGTCGATGAGCTTTCCACATAGCTCCTCTGAACGAAAACAGCCACCCACATTTTGTATAGACTATAGAGAGAATAGACACGACACGCATTTCATTTGATCCATATACGTCATGCGGTATGTTCCTTCTCAACAGGAGGGGCCTGGCTTGCACTATACTTTAGCGACCCCCTCCATCCAAATAAGCGGACCAGCCACCTTACATCGAGGTGCCGACTATTTACGATCGCCATGACAACGGGCCTAAAATCAGCACTACTTTAGGCACTGAGCCTCCATAGGGGCTCTGTGACAATGGATACGGCGAAAGGCTTTGATCTTGGCCAGGCCTTGGCCA
>JAKUBZ010000065.1:0-37254 GCA_030567055.1 Petasospora taoyuanica
TAGAACATCATGAAACACACAGAGTGCGTATACCAGAAAGGTGATGACTATGGGATGAGTCAGCACACTATAACAAGACAACAGCAGAACGTGACAGGACATGTAGGACAAAGGTAGAGATAGTGAGATCATATAATTGTAACATGATCGTACAATTTCAACAAAATGCTCCAAAGTTAGTGTGGGGATGTGTGCAATTTAAGCGGCATGGGCTCTCCGTTGACTGTTTTTTTGAATGTGGTGTAGAACAAGAGATGTTCTCGCAGTCAAGGTCTATACTGCACTCTGAATAGCGATGTCCATACTATGTGTAGTTTTATTAGAAACTGTTACTTATATTAGATCATATACAAACCAATATGTTTCATGGGAAAGATGTTGAGGCTACCTCAAGAACGTAGCCTCATAAACAATATGAATCAATCCCGTTGTTTTTCATAATCTCAATTATTTCCGAATTGGGATACAACAACTGCCACATGAAACATTACACAAAACAAAGCACTTGGCACTTGTCCTCAATAACAAACCCAAGTTCAACATGTGGTACGTCTGTTACCTTGGTGGCCTGTGTGGCTGAGAATCCACTCGTGTCGGTGATTGGTGCAATCCAATAGGCGCTCATTGCGTCTGTGGGTTGTACCCCCACTGTCCCTGCATGCTGTGTTTTTTTTTGTTTTTTTTGTTTCGCGGAGCAGATCGCGGAGTAAGTAGATCGGGCAGAATCGCGGGGATTTTTTTGGGGCTAGGCGTTGATTGCTTATTGAAAAGCCTTTCCTTGACAACAACAGAAACATGAATCGTATTCCTGACGGTTGAGCAATGACTGAATCACGGATAAAAAGAGTCAGAACAGGATGCTGGACCTGCAAGAAGAGGTGGGTACTTCAATTCGTGCTGGGGATGTTTCGGAAAACTAACAATAGGGGTCAAGGAGAAGGAAGTGTGACGAGGGTAAGCCAGGCTGTCAAAATTGCTATAAAAGTGGAAGAGATTGCGAAGGATATGATCTGAGGCTTTCATTCGATGTGGATGACAGCCGGAATCGCAAAGGAACGAAGGTAAACTCCAAAGGCGAGACGGTTCATGGATTTAGAGGCAGGCCTCGACTGAAAGAGAGTTTGGCTAAGAGGAACACCAACGGTAGCGATGAAAAAGTGAACACATCAAACGAAGCAGCCATCGACGTGGTCGCCGCAGGCTCACTACCGACGACAGCACATGTACCTGATGCGACTAAAGATCTGCCTAAGATAAACATCATGGAAGAGTTCCACATTTTTCAGGATATGTTCCCCACCATTCTAAAAGACTCTGAGATTCCTTCATTCATCAATGATTTCAATAGTGAGCCATTGAGCCCCAGTATGAAGGTCACCGAATCATCAACGTCAGATTTGGAAGAGAACATGATGTTGAAGCACTTCTTCAAGCGTCTTTTACCATTGTTAGATGCCCACCCAAGTTCTCCTTGGCCCCAGCTGGCTTTGAAATATTGTGATTTTGAGGTTGCAAAGAGTTGTTTCATTGCACTGGCATGCATTCATATGTATCAAACCAAAGGGGCACAAGAATTTTTTAAGACAGGTATGGTACACGTGAACAACACTATGGAGTATCTTGTTGATTATCTGAAGGGCAAGGGAGACGGTACAGATGGTCATGACGACTCATTGGACATTCAAACAATTATAAGAAACATGAAGAAGCAGCCCCCAGAGAAGCAAAGATCCAATTGTTTTGTCATACTTCTTCTCATTCACGTTCATTTCCTGTTCAGTGTTCTGGAATCTGGAAGATCAGCATTGGTTAGAAACTTTTGTGAATTGTTCTCTGCAATTGTGAAGGACACCTCTTTCAGGTCTTATCTCGACCAAATTGACGAGAGTTCGACAGTGATTGCCAATATTTCTTGGTTTGATACTATCGCTGCTGTTGTATCTCCTGATTGCAGGCTACCATACTGTGAAGAGAGCTGGTATGGGACGAAGAATAGTCCGAAATCTACTACACGATTGATGGGGTGTCCCGGTGAGATATTCCGTTGTATATCTCGATTCTGTCGTTTGAGAAGAGATCTGAAACAAACTTACAATGTTATTGATGTGAACATTGAGCAGAAGTTTAATGCACTGAGGTATGATCTAATTAACTACCGAGAGTATGTGGTATTTCAATCCGATACATCAGACTTTGACTTCGAGTATGACATGAGACTGAAATGTGCACAGTGTTGGTCTCTGGCTGTGCTGGCCAATCTCTACCGACTTGTACGCCCTGATGATCAACATTCACTAAATGGATTTATCGAGGAGTTCATTTCAGTGTATTCCTCTATGGAGAGCTCTTCTCCCTTGGTTACGCAGATGGTGTGGCCGGTCTTCACCATTGGTTGCTCTTCCACTAGCGTTCATCAAAGAGGTAACATCAAAAAGTTCATGGACATTCTATTCCTTCAAGTTCGTATGGGTACAGTTCAGAATCTGAAATCCATTGTGGAAGAGTGCTGGAGTTCCGATAGAAAATGGGAAGACATTCTCGAAAGCCAGGAATGGTACGGTTCTGGAATTGACTTTCTTGTTGTTTGAAAAACACTGTTTTAATACAAAATCATAAATAGATCAACTACAATGAATTCAATTCATAAGGATAACCAAAGTACATTAGCTAGTTACTCTTACTCGAAAAAAATGGCATAACACGACAATACTATAGAGAAATGAAATAAGCTGCTTACAACTTGGACATAGCGGCGACGTCGGTGGACTGAACGTGGTCCTCATCCTCCTCAATCTGCTGCTGCAAGGAGTCGATGGAGACCTTGTCATCCTCGACCACCAAGTTGATTTGGAGCTTCTTGATACCGAAACCAACTGGAATCCACTGGTGAGCACCCCAGACAAGACCCTCCATCTCGATGGACTTAACGTTGGCCAACATCTCCTCCAAGTCGGTCTCATCATCCCATGGCTTGACATCCAAGGTAACAAGGGACTTAGCAGCTGGCTTTGGACCCTTAGCAGCCTTCTTAGCGGCGTACTCAGCCAATCTCTGCTGTTTCAACTTCTCAGCCTCCTCATCAACCTCATCATCAGAAGAACCGAAAAGGTCGACATCGTCGTCGTCCTCCTCAGTGGCGGCAGCAGCAGCTGGAGCCTCACCAGCTGGCAAGGTGTCGAACTCCTCGGTGAAAGAAGCAATGTGGTTCAACCATCTGGTGAACTCTGGGTACTGCTTCTGGAAAGCCCTGTAGGTGGTGACATCAGCCTGGGAAGCGGCGGAGCTATAGAAAAGATTTGTTAGTTATATTGAAACAAATTGAGCTGAATTGCAAAAAAAAGCGATTCATCATTGAATGCAAAAGTTCTAGTCCATTACCTTTGCATACATATTTTTCAGGAAAGTGAAACTTGATTGGGTTGATACTCATGCAGTGGGTCTTAATCACTTCATAAACACGGACCAAAGATTATGTTCATCATTGTAGGAAACAAAGGTAATGGAATTTGTAGACCAAACGGGCTGTTTAGATATCAATTGCACTCAATTGGACTGAGAAAAACTCACCCAGAGACGTAGGACTTGTCAGCCAAGAAAGTGTTCAACTCCTTCAAGGAGTCAGCTTTAGAGAAGTCGGAGAAAGACATTGTGAATATCGTCTGAGAACCAAGAATTGAACATGGTCTTTAGCACGTTGGGAAAAGAAATGGAAAATTTTTTCAATATTTGGTACAGCGATTCGCGATCAAAGCCTTAGGTCTCGAAGTTACGCGTAAGTCAGCAGGCACTGCGTAAAATAAAGTCCTATAGGGCTTCCGCGATGTACGAATTGTAATATTGCACTGAAAGACATCACAACAAACAAGCGTAATCAACCCAAATTAACACGTCTTTGAGAGATTGAAGTCACGCTCACCGATACGATGGACCGCCCCCTAATTCCACAGGGCCTCTCAACAAGTTTCCACAACCGTGTGAAAAACGAGCAGACAGCGCTTTGGATTGCCGCTGTTCCTACGAGATCCACAAAAAGAGCCAAAGCCGTTGTTAATTATGCCGAGTACGAGGACTTGAATTTTGACGATGACAATGATCCTAACCATGAGGAAGGTATTGGAAGCTACTCCACCAACAGTTTGGCTACGCAGGCCAACGCCGGCACAGGTGCCGTTGGAAATATGGGCAAGCTGGCTACAAAGACAAAACATGTAAATTTCTCCGAGCAAGAGCTGACAATCAACTCTCAATCTGAAGAGATCTTGATACCAATAAGACTCGACCTGGAATATAACTCAAACAGAATTGTTGACTTTTTCATGTGGAATCTCAACGAATCTCTGATCACTCCTGAACAGTTTGCCTTGATCACTTGTCAAGATATGGACTTACCAAATTCGTTCCAACAACAGATCTCGAACTCTATCAAGTCACAAATCGAGGAGTACACAAACCTGGTAACAATACAGCTTCCAAGAGATATTGATATCCATGTGATTATCAACTTGTCGTGCAACTTGGACAAAAATTTATACGAAGACAAGTTTGAATGGGATCTCACTAGCGACTCGGTGACGCCCGAGCAATTTGCGAGATATGTTGTCACAGATATGGGTCTTACGCGTGAGTTTCTTCCAGCTATTGCACATACACTCCATGAAACCATCTTGAAATTGAAGAAGGACTGTATCGATGGCCATCTTCCACAAGAGATTTTCAATCAATCTGCATTTGGTTTCGAAGCTGGTGTTAGATTAGACCACGAGACCCTCGGTGCAGGATGGGTTCCATCTGTGGAGGAGCTTTCACCATGGGAGATTGAGAGAAGAGAAATGGAGAGAGAAAGAAACATCAGACGTTTGAAGAGAGAGTCGATGAGAGTCGATGACGGGTCAAATAAGAGAAGAGGCAGAAGAAGATACGAGGATAACGTTTAAGATCAGGCTAATCAATGAATCAATCAATCAATCAAGCGAATTCAATATTTAATAGATTGTATGGGGGCTTTGGATGATCTTCTACTTCAATGGGAGAGAAGCCAGCGATGTAGGAGTGGATTGTTATGGTACAGATGTGGGAGGCGCGACGCGTAAAGAGTAAATATAAACATGTTGATTTGACCCACGATCAACCTCAACGTATCCGGTCAAGACCCCAATGGTATCCGAATCCGAGATTCTTACATCGTTCCTGCTGGAGCGTACATCTTCCAGGGATGCCCTTCCCAAGGAACGTTTCAAAAGGATGTTTTCTAAGGGAACCCCAGAGGGCGTGATCAGAGAAACCCGTCAAGTGCTGTCGCAAGAGATTGACCGTCGATTAGCCCAAGTCAACGGAAACATCCAGAATAGAGAGGAAGAGATGGAAGTACAGAAGCAAAAGACACGGCATGAAGTAAATGAAGGGCAAAGCGCCCAAGAAGACGCGCGCAAGACGGTGGACAAACTGGACAAGATATGCATTGTATTAGACAGAGAGATCGAGGAACTACAAGTGATATATGAGGACTATTTGAAAAAGCTGCGAGAACAGTTCTCAGGCTTACAGGATGTGGCTTATCCACAGAGTGAGAGTTCAAGTCAAGAGGAGAACGTCCAAGGTCTTCTCAAGTCATTGGAACAATTGGGACAGCTACGACAGAGATGATATGTTATTATGGTTCATGCATTGATCGTGCTTTCTATGCTTGGGACAAGGAAGTCATCACTGTCGAGCCACTCAAAGACGTCAAAGCGGGAATTTAACAGCTTGTGGTCATGTACCATGTAACCTTCACCACTTTGTGGGTGTAGGGCGCCTGTCATAGGGCTCCTCTTCAAGTATACGACTCGAGACACTCGGGAATGAATAAGTGCCATCGCACACATAGTACATGGTTCGTGCGTAGTGTATACGTGGTAGCCATTGCACAAGTAGTGGTATTCTGAGGGGTCCTTACCTTCCCGACTCTTGATCTCCTCTTGCGAAACGGCATTGATACAATGCATCACACTGTGGTCCAACGGATGTTCGTGCCTGTTGTCCGTATGAATAGCCAACAGTTTGTTTGTTTGAGGATTTACCACAGCAGTGGTAACTGGTAAAATATTGGAGTCGCTTCGGCTTGTGACTTCCTGTGACTGTTTGGTGACGAGTTCAAGATAATGGCGGATCTGTGCCACGTCAAACTCCATCGCTGCTAGGATCTGATCATTGGGATTTCCCTTCCATACCAGAGGCCAATAACACTCTCCCCATTTAAGAGCAAGCTCCTTGGTTGGAGGACAGTGCTTCGGTACATCAATTGTCTGCAATGGACCATGCTCAATGCCAGTGTCACCTAGCTTTTGACGAAGGTCATCTTCATCCATAAGCTTTGTACTGCACAAGACCACCTTCAGCCCGGAACCTGAAACTTTCTGAAGGCGCTTGACATGCTGGAGTGGAACAGGATCCACTGAACTTAACTCTCGTATCAACCCAAGGACCATTGGAGATGTTTGCGGTTCGATGGTCACGGACCACGCTGGGATGAGAACGAGCTCTGATGAGTTCGCTTCACTTTGCACCTGCTTGAGCTTATCTTCTACTATGCAGTTAGCATAGTCGATTTTGACTTTGCTATGTATCTTCTTCACCATGTGTGCCCTGCTTTTGTGTGTAAGCCTTCAAAGCTACTTCAAATACTAAGCTCAATATGAAAAGTCAAGTATACTTCAACCTCTTCTTGTGTGCGCGACCATCAAACGTATGTCTTTCTCTTTCTTTCTCTAACAGCGGCAGCTTTAAGTGCACACTCAATGGATAATCGAGATGACTTGGTGCCGCTAAGAGAGTGCTTAAAAGATTACTTCAATGTGTTGCAGCTTGATGAGCTGAAAGCTGAAACTCAAGCCATCTTGGACAGTGTCGTTGTTGGACCCAGCATGAACCACACTCAACCCATTTATCTCGAGATTCAGGAACACTGGACACTGGATGAGCTCATTGACGCTTGCAGAGAGTTCATGTTGAAATCCAGCATGGATAACGCATTGGTTAATGGATACAAACTGTCCAATACGTCTTGCGGATCAACGGTTATACACACACCCTTCTCATCGTACGGGAACTCACTACTCAAGAGCCTCGCTTGGAGAATGCTACATAAGGCGATTGGCACCACAGTGATGGCGAATTTACTCCTGAGATACTCGGCATTCGAATGCACCGAGTCTCATGTCGTACAACTGTTTGGTGACAATGTGTGTAAAGTGCCGCACAAGACCAAGAAATACCAGTGTTTCACCCTTGAGAATGCCATGTATAAGGATGGCTTTCTTCTGAGACGCCATAACCCAATACCCAGCTTGGAAATGGATGCGTTGAAGCTCATATTTGGTAACGAGTTCGCTGGGATGGATAATACGGACAAGGTACCACGTCAATTGAAGCTGTTTCTTCCAGTGGTATCTCGCATCATCGCTAATCACAACGAACTGCTCTACAACACAATCCTGAACAATCTCTGCCCGGATCACAGCCAAGAGTGCGAGGAATACTTAGAGATGTCAATAACATGGAAGAAAGTGATGGGGTTCCTGACAGTAGTATTTGAAAAAGTGTTTCCTGTGGAGGTCTATGGGTCGTCCGCAAACAAGTCATTGATCTTCAAGTCGATTTCCAAACTCATTGGCGGCATTAAGGGCTCGAAGATCACTATTGAGGAGTGTCTATCCGGAATAAAGATTACTTCAATCAGGTGGCTCGGGAGGGAATACAACGGCAAACTGAACAAACAGGACGCACAAAAGAGGACCAGGCTCTGGCGCCAGTTTATCACTTGGCTGTTTGGCGCTTTTATACCGCAGATCCTAGGATCATTTTTCCACATCACACATATTTCATCGGGCAAGAAACTGTACTTCTTTCGTCACGACACATGGAGAAGGATATCTCACCCATTCCTAAAGAAGTACGTGCATGAGAACTTGAAAGTGATCAACCAGCCTTCGTATATGCTGTCGGCCCGTTCTTTTCTCAATTCTGAATTGAGGATTATGCCCAAAAAGAACAATGACTTTCGTGCTATCAGTGTTCCGAGACGTGGTAGTGATAGGGATCTCTTCAACTACTACGATCACATTTATAAGGAGATCAGGCCTACGAAGCGCATCTTAAATGAGATCCGTTTGACACAACCCTCTTGGTTCACCAAGCTGAAGTCTGTGAGCCACATCCCACTACGAATCTCTGAGTTCAAGAAAGCGCTCTTTGGAAGGTACAAAGAGATGCCTGTGCTGTTCTTTTTGAAGTTTGATGCCAAAGCTTGCTATGACACACTGCCTCAAGAGATGATTAAGGAAATTGTTTCACAATTAGTGAGCCCAGACGACGTGTATCATTATACGGACTTGCTGGATACAGATCTCAAGTCTATGAGCTTAAAAAGGTCTCGATGGTTCAAGAATTTTAAAGGTGTAACGAGAAGAGGCGGAACAACAAGCACCGCTAAGAAGTTGGCGCAGACTCAAACCCAAAGAGTTTTGACAGGGAAGGAGATTATGGGCGTCTGTGAAGCACAGTTAGAGAAGACAGTCACAAGAAAATACGGGAAGAGCTATATGAGATCTAAGGGCGTATTCCAAGGGATGCATATGTCCAGTTTGTTCTGTGATCTGGTGTATGACAGTCTCATTGAGACCCATTTCCGCTTCCTCGCCAACACGAACACCTTAGTTCTTAGAATAGCTGATGACTTCTTGATCATATCCAGCGAGTTGGACCTTTTACTGAAAGTTAAAACCATGGTGAGCAACGGGTTTCAAGACTATGGGATCACCGTCAACGATGCCAAATCTACTGTGAATTTCGGGAGCCAGAATCAAGGTGGGGATTTCACAAAATCTTTCACATTTTGTGGATATAGGATAGATATTGATAGTCTGGATGTGATGAAAGAGTATGCAGGGGAGCTTGTTCATGTCACTCACGCAAAGTCACACAGAATGGCTGCTAATAGGCTTCTGGGCGTATTCAAAATCAGAATCAGACAGAACATATTTCACACTGATTTGGTCGCACACAATAAGATCCTGGAGCAATTACAACTTGTCACTTCAAGCGTGGCTCTGTCGTATTATCGAATGACAAGGAATCTCGATCTTACTGTCAGGGGATTTGCAGACTTCATGGACAACCTTGTGACCGAGGCCTACCGTAATATTCGAGGCTCTAGTCGTGCATCGGTGATTCCATCGGCCAAGCAGATAATATTTCTCTCGTTTCTGCAACAGCTACGCAAAAGTAAAGTCAGATTCGGCAAGTGTATAGCAATTCTGGAGTCCGAGCTCAAGGGTCGTAATACATAATGTGTTATGATTTCAAAATAGTGGCGGGAAGGCGCTTCTAAGGTTCTGCTCATCTTTCATACGACGCACCCTTTCAACCTCCTCAATGCCACCACTCTTCTTTAGTTTATTATCCTCCAAAAACTCTTCAAGCTCCTCCTCAAAACCATTACTCATTGTCAGAAGTCTTTCCTTTTCTCTCAGTTTCTCAGCCTTTTCGATGGCTTCAACACGTCGATCGTGATTTGGCTTCAAACCAGCGACTTCGGACATCAATGCGTCTCTCAGATTAGGCAGCGCACCTGGCTCCAACAAAGGGATGTTAGCTGCTCTTGTTCTTGGATTCTTGATCTGTTCTTCACAGCACTGTTTGACAAGATCGAATGTTTCAGTGGCCTTCTCAAGATCTTCCTTCAGATCGTGGGCAAGATCCTCTTGCAAAGTCAAGAACTGCTGTTCCTGGCACACTGTGTCAAGCTCCGTCTCCCAGATCTTCTTCCAGTGAGGCTTCTCTGTATCCATGTACTTCACCATGTTGTCCAGATCCTTTTGTGCGCCCTCGAGTTGTTTAGCCACAAAGTCGATCTGTTTCTCTGAGGGACGGGCACCTCTTTGAGCAACATCCTTACGAAGCGCTTCAATGAGGTCCTGCAGATCATCAAACTTGGTGAGCAGAGAGTCAGATTCCTTCGAAAGCTTTTGGTGCGACTCTTCAACATAGGTTCTCATAGAAGACTTAGAGGCGTCAAGCGACAAAGACTTGAAGTCTCTCACCTTTTGCAGTACCTTTTCAATCGACTCCTTGAAAGACAACTTGTTATTGTTACTGATCTGCTTGATCACAGAGATCTCATGACGGATATCCAAAAGGTCTGACATATCGCTGAGTAATGCATTGTTCTTTAGTGCTGTCTTGGTGTCAGTGTTGTTCTTACCCTTAGTTTTTGCATCGTCTTTAAAATGCTCCTTATGCGACACTGCGACAGAGGTGGTCTCAGCAAGGGCCTGGAGCTTCTGCAAGATACTGCTGTTGGACTCGTCAATGTATTCACGTGTGTTTTGGAAGAAGTGGTCTTGATTAGACTTGATGTGATCTTTCAACTCCTCAATGTTACGTTGTACAGACTCCAGAATCTCTGTGTTTCTGTTGACATTGAGAGAGATGACGGTTCCGTTCCTGATATCCGAGAACAGATTCTCCTCCAGTTCGTACGAGATTCCACTTGTGTTATCCAGGATGTAAATGTCTGGGAACTGACCAGCTCCTGGCGAGTAGGCAAACTTCTCCACGAACGATAGTCTCAAGGCCGTAAAGGAAATAGGCTTCGCCAGAGTACACTTCTTGACACGCTCTCCAACTTTCAGGAAAACCTGTAGTGCTTCTGTCGATTCTGGTTCCTGTGAGGTAGTCGAAATGTCTCCCATGGATGTACGGCTCAACAGAGGACTGTTCTGACGAATGGTGGATCGGCTGCTTTCCAAAATAGATTGGTCTGGAAGCTCGGGGTCCCGCCCAGGAGAGTAATTCGTGAGCTTGGCGTATTGGTAAGCAGAGAAACGTCTGGAGGCACGGCGTTGCAGAGAGTCTCCCTTCTGCAGTTGAGCCAATGCATTTGCGGTTCGTTTTGACGAACCTGATGACGATGAGGGTGTCTGCTGTTGCTGGTTCTGACTCCGATGCTTCGGTTGCCTCTGTGGCTGTTGTGATATAGGCTGTGCTATTTGGCCTGATGGATTGGAATTCTCATCTGGCGAAGCTGAGCCTCGTGGAACTGGTTTCTTTGCGATACTACCCCGTTGAGATGAACTCTCAGGTGTACTGCTTCTTGATTGTGGTGTCGATGGGTGCGCTGTGGATCTTATATTGGCTTCTTCTGTTGGGTTGGACCTCATGCTGTCTCGTGACTTGTTGGCCTTGAGTGTACGCGCGGTGGCTTGCTTCGTCTTCAAGTTCTGTAGAAGTGACACGATGATCTCCCTGATACCAGGCAAAAATCTATCGAGACTCTCCTGCGAAGGCGGCTCACACAGTGCTTCCTCCAATACGACTCTAAGAGAGTGAGGCACGTCGCCCAGGTCACTTACATCAACTCCTGCGTTAGAGAATGCTCTGCAAGCAACTTTGAATTCGTTACCTAGCTGAACATATGCGTCAGAGATGTCAGTCTCCGTGGCGGCCAGCTTGGCCCACTGCGTCAGGGACTCTAGTAGATGCTTCGTAGCAACGAGCAGCCGAGTCACACTGGACTCAATAGTGCTCATCTCAAGAAACGATTGTTAGTACTCAAATCCCAATGGTCAAGAAATCCACTTGTTGCTGGACCTTGTTACGTTTACTTGTGATTCCGTAAAGGGAGTGCAAACAAAGGACGCGCAGTTGAATACATACTGAGTGCCGCTTTGTTGGGGACTGTGTAGACATCGTGCTGATGCAATTGGATATCCCCTCCTGCACAAGATAGGGCCCTTTCCCTAATTCCCGACGCTTTAGCGATGAAGATAAAAAGAACAGAAAAGATGTGCTTAAGTTCCTTTAGCGAAACAAACAGCTCGTTGTATGTGTGTGTACGTGCGTGCGCCACCAAAAACTTACACCCAGACATCTCTGTTTGTTTACATTTCGGTACTCTTGTTAATCACACGCGTTCTGCTTTGAAGAAGAATAATACGGAGCTCCAAGGGAAGCAAGGACGAAAATGACAGAAGAGATGGAGTTGATCTCAGACTCAGAACCTGAAGAGCAGCTCGAGCTTTCTGTCTCGCGGTTGCGAGATCTAATAACGCATAGGGGCAATATCACAGTGAAGAAGACTTCTACCCTGCCGGTGACGCAGTTCGAGATGATTGAGAGGGCGGTAATGCCAGAGAAGCAAACACACATCATACTGGATGACCTATTTATTGACCAGTCCAATGGAGTACGATCTGAAGTGCCGAGCCACCTGGAGGTGGCAAGCACCCGTCCTCCCACTGAAGAGGAAGACCTCGAGGCTTCTTACAACAACAGAGGAACGAGGAGACGGCACCGGTCATTCTATCAACAGCATATCTACACTATTGACTCTGTGGCATACATGCTGAAGATTAGCTACGAGGAAGCTTCCAACCTTGTGAAGAGTGACCCAAGGATGATTAAAGAGTATCACGCTGGCACATTGAGGACATATATCAAGGGAAAGACACAACCAGAAAACACATCTACATCGGCGGCACCCAAGCAGTACAAGGGGTCCTCGAAGAAACATAGGCAGACCTCAAGCAGAGAGCTTAACTCCAATTTCCTATCACAACTTTTGGTTGACGTCCCCATGGCTGATCTTGTGCAAGCCAATGAGGCGGATGGTGACGACGCTTATGAGTCAGACGCATCTGCGATATCTAGTGAGTCGGACTCCACTTCACACTCCGAAGAGGAAGAGGAGGAAGAAGAATCAACATCTACAGATTCTGTGGTTGTTTTCAGAGGAAGGTCATACAAGAACATCGACCAGATGTCGCGTGCCTCAGGCCTTCCAAAGTCATACTATTCTATGATGATCAAGACTCGCCCAAAGACATCAGTTGCACATAATTTAAACAAGAGAGCCCATGAGGAGGACCGCGTGGGCGTGGCCAAGAAGAAATTGAGAACGCCTTTTGCCCCCGAGGAAGCACAGAGTGAACCGTTGATGAACAATGTATTTACAACAGGTGCCGACTCACAAGAATCCCAGGGGCTATCTCAGCGTCTGTTGAGTCCAGTTAGCAATTCTGGGGATGTACACAGTCATAGCGCGTCTGAAACTCGTGGTGACGCTCATGAGACCTTACCGTTTCAATCTGAGGAGGTTCAGAACTTTCACCCCGTCGGTCGTTCAGCAGACTTCTACAATGATGGGGACGAAGCCATGGAGGATACCTTTTCTGAGTTTGCACCAATGCTAGCATCGAGAGAGAGAAGTAAACCAACGGGAGAAAGAAGAACTAAAATGACTCAGAGATGGAGAGTAACTGCAAACAATCACAAGCAGGTTCGCCGCACGTCTATGGTAAGGATCTCAAGACCTCTCTCGAGTACAAGAGCAACAATTGCACAACCTCGTCGGCGTACCAATGGGACACCTAGCCTGGATAACAGTCACGGCCTCTGTACTCCAAGAAAGTCTGAGCCAGATCATGCATTTGCCAGAAAGACAAGAATGAAGCAGGTGTCAGCTCACAGAAAATGGCCTACGAGGAAAGCACTGGGTGTCATTGACATTCGTGAAGGCCTATCTTTGGGGGCATGGAGAAATGGACTAACAAGAGAGAGGTCTTCTGATGGTCTCACTTCAAAGAAAGGAATGCCATCCAAGCCTAAGAACTCCAAGAGACACTTCTTTGTTCATCCAGGAGCCGACTGTGTCCTTCCGCGCCAAGCACAGATGTCAACGGTTGTCTTTGAAACATTAGGTGGGGGCTACGCAGTTCTAAACCGGAAGTCAGAAGGCCGTACAGCTGGTATTATAGATATTGACGAAGGCTACGCCACCAATGCTATTGATCTGGAGGAAGGTGCAACCCGCTTTGGTTTTAGAGCTTCGAGGGCTTACAGGTGCTTGTTTGAAGATCAAAAAATCGATGAGCTCTCAGAGTATTGCGTTGTACTGGGGTCCAGGACAATAGTCTTCTCTACACTTCTCCAAAACAGTGAGGATAAGTTGAAGGAGCTCTTTGAAGTTCTCACCGATTCAAGTGTTCTCAGAATGTCATCTGAAAGCTCGTTGATGGATGCTCTAAATGTGGTCATTGAATTCTGCACTCGCCTGTCTGTAAACGAATCAAGATCCCTCGTCACTATGGTCGATAATTTCAAGTTCAAGATGGAGTCTCTGATAAGACGAACAGGTCGAATGAAAGACATTGATTTCTACTTCCTTGGCTTATGCTACATGCTCTACTTCTGCTGTCACAAAACTTTCACATCCAATTACTTGGCTGTGTTGGATCTGCGCTCGAAAGCTCGAGAGATTCTGACCCTGTTCTTTGAATTCATTGGCTACATTGACAGCAGTGTTGTGATTAAGAAGATGAAGGGCAGAGGTCTATTCTCCGAAGCATTATCGCTGATGTTTGCCACTCGCAAAGACCTTGCCTGGGAGGCTGTCAGACAATGTGACTTCAGGGATCTCTTGTTTTTGAAGCAGCTATGTGCTCTGTACGATGATCCAACAGTTTCTCGATGGGACCTGGTGAGAGATGTGTTGAAAAGGACAGCTAAAGCCAATGACGGTGTGATAAGACATAACTTCATGGTCATTTACGAACTGGTGACCCAGGCTGGATGGGTAATCGATGCCGAGACACTACTTCACATGTTTGATGTCTTGAAGAATAACAGATTTGCCAATTTTATTGGAGAAGAGCACCAGATTGAGATTCTGGCAAAAGAGAGGCTGAGATCAAATACCATCACAAACGTTTACATCAACTTACTTCTTCAGTTTGCAGCATCGGGAGAAAAGCTAAATGGTAGGTTAATTGAACGGCTGACGCCTGTTTCGAAGACTATCACTGATATTGGCTCTTTCTGCAATCGACTGAACATGATCTTGGCGCTGGTCATTATATCCAAAAGAAATTTTGATGCCAGGTTTGCTGAGATCTTGAGATCGTGTGAGTTTGACTCGGGCATTGCCATAAGGATCTCCTTGAAAGCCCTCAGTTGTTTAATGTCTTTGAATAATGCAAACGGGCTGGCAACAAGACTCCAGTTCCTCCGCGAGATTATCGGCAAACTCTGGAACAATGAATCATTCATTGACTCCTGGAAGACATTTGTGGATGGTCTAGACTTTATGGACCTGAAACCTCAGACACAGAAGGGCCTGTTTATGTCTATTGCTCCGTTTGCCTCACACAAAGAATTCTTTTCAGCTAACATTTCATTGATTAAGAGCTTCGTGGCGCACACTCAAGATCAGTCGATGCTTGCACTTCTCAAGGACCAGTTCAGTGATTTGAACCCAACGCTATTCCCTGATCTATGGTGCTCTCTTTTCGGCAAACTTGTTCGTCTTGGTATTGACAACTGGAGCAGGCTCATACATTTCAACAACTTTGATGACGAGCCACGGATGTATTCTTTCATTCTTCAGGTTTCAGGGGCTCGGATATATACTATGGAGAGAGACACGTTTGTTCTGTCATTTATTAGTCACATCATCAAGAGGAAGTTCACATTCAGCATGAACACATTTGCCTGGGAGATCTCAAGGGCTGATCCAAAGCTCTTGAACTGCAGCAGAAATCTATTAGTACAGACCCACAGATTGCAAATTACTACAAATCTTGTGTACAACCTACTGAGAAACGACTCCGAAAGTGTGAGGGCAAGATTCTTGGCCGTCATTGTGAACTTCATCAAGAAGGAGTATGAAGAATCTGTACGAAAGAATGATACTCACTATCAGTCCTTTGCCAGGAAGATTATCGAGTTGATTAACATTTATGGATTTGAATATGTTCGGTCTGTCAAGGCATTCGAAACCTTGTGCCAAGGGTTTGATTTATCAAGACGTCGACTGGATAATGGCTCGAATGATCTTTTGAACCTACAGGGAACTATCACACAGAGTCTTAGAATACTAGAGGAGAGGCTTATCAACAGCTTCAAAATCAATGAGAGCTTTTCTTCTGTTGTCTCAGAGTCCATTGTCTCTCGGAATCTGAGATCATTCGGCACACATGATGGCATCACCGAGTCCAAGATCTACACTCTGAGCTGTTCAATCTCGGTTCATATTGAGCTGTTGAGCCAAACACCGTCTTGTTGGATCCTCCTATCAGAGTTGACAAAAGCTCTGCTGAAGGTTCTACAGAGGGATTTCAATTTGTCACCATCTGATATGCTTTGCTTACTGAAATTGCTAAAGCTGTTCCCCTTTGCATTAAGTTACAGAAAGTCCAGATATGAAGGGTATGAGATATTAACTTTGAAGTACGTTTACGAAGCATTGTGCTCTACTCTTCACTTACTTGATGGAACCAACGAGTACAAAGTTTTTGTTGACATGGCCATCCAGTATACCTCGTCGGAGTTCATCTATGAAATCATCAGTCCATTTGGCACCCCGCAACACTTTATCAAACCACCAGGCTTCATTAAGTCGATGATACTCTCAGCCAATCTCACAGGCTATGGCCGTTCACTTGATATTCAAAAGACAAGAGGCCAGTTGGATGAACTTTTTAACAGATTTGCTTGCTCCATTGAAGCGACAAGCTATTCCGATCGGTATATGGTGCCGGATACAATCATTTAACGAATTTTTACGAACTACAGAATGAACTTTACGAACTTGATCATGTAGTTAATGCCTGAGGTAGTCTATGCCACGTAGTGATACACATTTCTCTCCTCTTCATCTCTTTGTAAATATTCTCTTCCCAGAAGAGCTTCTATTCTTCTTTTGATAAACTGTGGGGGTGGGTTGAAACGTGTGATGTGTTTCACAGTCTCTGATATGAGTTCGTTATGATTGATTGTCTTTCTTGTCTTCATGATTCTCACAATGGCGGCATCTAGCTCGAATTTACGATCCTCTTCCACCTTCTCAAATGTCTTGTTTCTTTCCAGGTCAGTCTCCACTTTGTTGGCCACAGTGAGCACCTTAACCTTCGTCATAGGAGCACTAAAACCGTAGTTGAACGTAAATACATCACCAGGGTTGATATCTTTGGACATTGGTTTCTTGAGGAGGATCCTTGTACGTGGAGCCACTGCAATAGACTGAAGACTTCTAATAAGGTCCGGCTTGGGTATCCTTGTAAGCATCTCAATTTGTTGGAAAGTCAAATGTTCATTCTCATCAAACAACATTGTGATGACACCACAGTACACCGACATATTGAGTTCGTGCACTTTCTTTTCAAATCTAATTCTGATATCAACGGAGCCAAAGTTGTAAGCCCAGCTGAGGTTTCTCCCACTATGCAGCTTGAGATAGTAGTTGGAGAACGAGCTCTTCATCTCTTCCAGCTGTGGGTTCAATATCACCTCCTGCGTGTTTGCAGTTTGTTGGATTGGCCAAAATGTCTTTGTCAACACGTTGACTTCAAAGTTCTTGTGATTGAAGGTCTTAGACACTTCTTTGGACAAGTTGATATCTCTAAACATACCTTCCAATTTCGAGGTGAAAGAACCACCAATCTCGTTCTTAAGTTTGGATATGAGTGTTCTCTCCACGTGATTGAATGACTTCAACAGTCTCTTTGCCAGATGGTTCTTGTAGTACTTCTCAAATATATCCTTGTCTTTGATGAAACGGAAGATCGCAATAGCCTTGTTGATGAACTCCTCAAGTTCTTCTTCAGACTTATCACTGGCTTTCTTTACATTCTCATCGATGTATAAAGACAAATACTCTGAAAGCTTCACATTCTGGTTCAAAAATTCCACAAACGAATTATCAATGGTTTTCTGAATACTAGCATCACTCGCAAGACTCTCCAAGATACCATCGTACTTCTCCTTGAGCTCTAACACTTTCTCGATCCACAAAATAGCAAATGTAGAAGCTTTCTTACTTGCACTTGGGCCCTTGGACTTCCCCTTTGATGATGAAGCTGCGGTTTCTGGAATTGCCTGCTGTTCAAGTGCAGTCCCTTCTTGTAAGATGATCTCTCTCAGCTGTTGATTGAATCCATCAAAATAACCCACTCTTGAAAGAAGCTTATACAAAAGCGCCAACTCATCGTGTCTGTTCTCCAGTGTCCAGTACTTGAGACCCTCAGAGGTGAACCTCATCACCTTGTCAATCTTGGAGGATATCAACACTTTGTCGACCAATGACATCAGCTTGTCATATGTAACCTGTGGAACGTAGAGTCTGCATTTATCCTGCTCATTTCTGATCACCTCATCCACTTTTTTCAAGTACGAAGTGCCATGGTTGCTTTCCAGCAGTTCACTGCCAATTTTCTCATAATACTCCAGTGTCTTGTCCAGATAATAGGGCTCAAAGTACTTGAGGTAGTAGTTCTCTCCTGTTTCCAGGTTCTTCTCATCCTCGGTCAGGGACTCCAGCATCGTGATCACGTCTTTGACCAAAAAAATGTCCACAATGAGGCCATTTCTGTTGTCTGTGATCTCCTCCACGAGGTATCTGTTGAGTATCTGCCCCAAGAACAGGTTGTTGTGCTTCACAACGTTATCACGGAACAAGCTGATGCCAGCATCGAACACCAGCGGAAGCTGATTCTCTTTCGAATAGACCCTGTCCAAATACATCAGCACATCGCTAATCATTCTCATCGAGAGTAAATGGTCTGACCAGTCCACAGAGACCTCTTTCAACAGTACATGTCTCTTACCGCTCAAGTTGCCGCCATCTTCTCTGATGATCCTTGCCACCAATCTCTCATAAACCTCAAGTAGATGCGACGCGACAAGCTTCCCGACGGAATCATACAGCTGCTTCCCGTACTTCCTCAGCACGAGATTATATGACTTTCTATAAAGCTCTTCGAACGAGAGCTTCGAGGCGTTCTTATTCTGGATCTCCACAATGGCACCTGAGAGAATCGCCCAGGACTCCTCAAAGTCCACCTCGCTGGACAGGTTCTTCTTGGGCGCTCTGATCTTGCCTCTTCTGCCGTTGCTTGAGAGCATCCTCTGGCACTTTGTGAGCTAGCCGCCGTGACAATGGCCTTTGGAAACTCCTCCAAAATGAGTTGATGATGAGGTTCAAGGCCTACGTGCATTTGAAAGTTCCCCCTTACCTATCGTGGTGTTCGGGTGCGTTTGTTGTGGAAATCCGCGAATCTTCACCATGGTGAGTGGGGACCACACACGCCTTCGGCTTCAAACTTGAGCATAACACATCCCAACAAACGGGAACACCGAGAAAGACGGCCTAGGCACCAAAGCATACCACGGAGCCAAAGCTTTACATAATGTCGTCTGATATTCTTGATGTGCTCAGCATTCAGGGCCGCGATGAGCCTGCGAAGAAAAAGCAGAAGATCGACCAGCCCGGCGGTCCTGGACGTGTCAAAGGTTTGACCGGTATGAGCAGAGAGTTGTATCAATTATTGGGACAAAACACGCCTCCAGTGGCTGTGAGAAACCAGCAGAAGTTCAAAGATAGGTTGAATTCATTGGATAAACCATCGAGCTGGACTTGGGCCAGCTTTAAGAACAGCTCCAGAGAAGACGGACTACGACTCCATCATTGGGTTAAAGGTTCTAAAGAACTTGTGGAGGCTTCCGATTTACCGTACAAGTTTGAGAAGTACAACGTCTCATTGAACGTTCCGGACTTCTCAGAGGCTGGTTACTCTCTGTTCATCGCTGAGGAGGAAGACTCGCCAAATAATAATGAAGATGCGATGGATGTTGAGGAGCAGAAAAAAGACGAGGTTGAAGTTAAGAAAGAACAGGTACAGGAACCAGGCACATCAGATGGTGCTGCTGAGACAGGATATAAAGACACACCACAGAAGCCCGTGCCTTGGGACTTTGAAGAGACAAGATATCTATTTGATCTGGCAAAGGCCTTTGACCTTAGATGGATCGTGGTGCATGATAGATACAACTTCAAGAACAAGTCTCGTACCGTGGAGGAGTTACAAGAAAGATTCTACAGCGTTTGCCAACGTATCTTGATTTACGAGAACGAGAAGGATGAGACATCACAGAACACCAACTTGATTTCAAACTTGAACTTTAGCAAGAAGAAGGAAGTTGACAGAAAGGCATATCTCAACAGACTACTGGATCGAACACCTGCGGAAATTGCCGAAGAAGAGTCTTTGCTGATCGAGGCAAAAAAGTTCGAAGTGGCAGCCAAAAAGACGATGATGGAAAGAGCACTGTTGTTACAGCTTTTGGATTCACCACAGGCCGAGGGCTCCATCACACAATACTTGACATCGCAAGGTCTTTCACAGCTTTACAGTCAACTGATGACAGAGAAACGGAAGCGTAGAGTGGATTCCCCAGCACCAGAGAACCCATTGACAGCGCTGAACGAGAAGATCAAACAACAGGCGCTGGCGAAGCAGAAGCTGTTGCAACAGGAGAAATTGGAACAACAAAAGAAGAGAAAAGAGAACCCAATCTCGGCTTTGCTTTCCAAGAATTTGACACCACGAGAGGAGGAGGCTTTCGGTCTTAAGGTACATCAGGAGAAGATTACACCAGGTGTTTTCCTCAGGTCTACCAAAGTGTCTTCTTACAAGCCTGCTGTGCAGACAAGAATCGCCGGCATCTTGAACGAACTGGGTCTTGGTTCCAAGCCTGTGATGGCTACAGAGAAAGTTGTTTCTAAGCAGGAGGAGTTGAACAAGACCATAAATGCGCTCTTGGAGCTTAAGAAGCAGGTTGACAAGTTGGAGGCCGAGTCCAAGATCGTCAAGTGATGGATGGGACTACGCCTATAGTTTAATGTAACGTATGTGATGACCAGCATCTCGTAGCATTTTCAACGGATTATATCTTTGTGAATCGAGCCTTTCTCTTCTCCACAAAGGCGCTCATACCTTCCTGTTGCTCGCTGCTGCCGAACAGGCTATGGAATGTGATTCTCTCAAAATCCAATCCTGTGTTCAAATAGGTTTCATTGGAGGCGTTCACTGCGGTCTTGCATGCTCTTGTGGCGATTCTTGGCCCGTTTGCGAGCCTCGAGGCAAGTTTGAGAGCGTTCTCCAGTGTTGTCCCTGGCTCGAACGTCTTGGAGATAAGCCCCCACTTCTCAGCATCCAGGGCAGAGAATATGTCACCCGTCATGTTCAACTCCATGGCACGCGACTTGCCAATGGCTCTGATCAGACGCTGTGTACCACCACCGCCCGGTATCACTCCTAACTTGATCTCAGGCTGGCCAAACACCGCCTTCTTGGAGGCATAAATGATGTCGCAGCACATGGCCAATTCGCATCCTCCTCCAAGGGCAAAGCCTTCCACTGCGGCGATGATTGGCACGGAGAACTTGGTGAAGTCCGCCCAGTTTCCCAGAAAATTCTTCTTGGCCGCTTCTTCGGAGGTGATGTGTTGCATCTCCTTGATGTCTGCACCTGCGGCAAACGCCTTGTCGTTACCGGTGATGACGACGGCACCGTAGTTGTCAACGTCTCTATCAGCAGTCTTGAGCGCCTCCAACAGCTCGCCAACGAGCTCTGATCTCAGGGCATTGAGCGCCTTTGGCCTGTTAAGCTGGATTTGGAGCACACCCGGCCTTGGAACGGACACGAGAATGTATCTGTAAGGCATCTTACTCCTATAAGCCAGTCATCTTTAGACATTCTGAGGGGAATCCACACACTCTTATATACACGGCGATCCCCACATTTAGCTTGCGCGCGTGGAGTTAGGATTTTTCTTCATTCACAGCCTCGGCTTATACCGCAGGGCGGCCTACTAAATGTGAATGGGAGGGGGAGAATATGGAATTCCGCTACGGGTTCGAATCTCGATTGTATTTGTCTATATCAGATATTTACAAAGATCTCATGCTTGTGTGTCTGTGCGGCGTCGTTTACCGGAAGAGTTGGTAGGTTGACTCTGTAATTGAGGTCGTACACTTTGAGCTGTGGCAATTGGACCCACCCAGATGACAGTGGCGTAGCGTGTAGTACAATCTTCTGTCTCGTACAAGGTAGTACAGATAACTGTGACAATGATTTTGTTCCAGTGACCTGGAATGACTGGTTTTCCACCAGTGTCGTAGTGAAGGAGAACACTCTGGATGTTGGGTTTTCCAGCATATAAGTGAGCTTCAGATCCGTGTTGCCTTCACTCTTCTCAACCTCGAGTAGCACACGAGGGTCTAACAATGGCAAGCTCAGTTTCCATGGCTCATGCTTGTAACAGTGTATTTCCCCTGTGTCTTTCCTCTTCCATTTCAAGTCCATAGAAGCCTCGAATGTAATGTTTCTATAGCTGTGCCCATCTTCAATCACCGTCTCAACGTAGTAATCACACTCGACTTTCTGCCCCATTAAATTCACCTGTTTCATCCCCGTGTCTTCTCTACACACCATTCCAGTGCTCTCAACATCCATACTCAGTTCATCATCCACGAGTTCAAGCCCCAACTCTTCATTCATTGTCACTGTGGTCCTCATGAGCCAAAATCTCGATGGCTTAGGAACAGCCGCGTCTCCATCTTGGATCTCAAACACCTTTGGTAGATCGTGATCTTTGAGTCTTGGTAGCACTGCCATGGACACCTTCATTGGATCAACGAGTCTCATATCAAACTTTTGCGTGTCCACAATGGGAATCTCAGCGTCCCTATTAACGATGAAAGTAGTCTGAACATTCAAAGTGATAGCCGGTTTGACATCATCATTCTGTATTGGCACTTTAATGAACACTTCAGCGGTGATCACTTTGTCATTCTCCACAGATATAATCTCAAATGTCTCTGATGACTTTTGACCCCATCTTCCCACAATCTCTTTTCCATTATACAGCAACTTGGCTTCCAACCTAACGTCCACAGTCTCATGATCTGAATTAAAAATAGTCACAGTCAGGCAGATGACTTCACCTGAGATGGCCACACTTGGTACTTGACCTACTGTGATCTTTGTATCTGGGATTCTTGGGATCACTTCACATGACACGGGATCCATTGTAGCGACAATGCTCTCAATTCCAGAGTCCTCGAGCCACACATGTCTGTATTGCAGAGTCCTTGAAACAATAGGCACTGTGATATTGACCTTGAAGTATTTGTGGTAGTCAAACACAGCCGTGATAGAAGAGCATGTGATCTTTCCAATCTTCTTAGAAGGGAACTGCAATTTCACAATCTTCTCTTCATATGGCTTGAAGCAGAGGTTTGTTTTACCAACAAAGTAATCCTTCTCTTCATCATATGACATGGTCTGTGCCTGTGAGAAAGCGGCCTTTTCATCGTGTTTGATCAACAATGGGCATTGAGAACCTTCAAATGACACCAATAGATCATCCAAATAGCATACAGACATAACACTGTTCAACTTAGATCTAACCTTGAGTTGTACAACGCACGAGTTAGTCAATGGGACCTTAGACTCTCTGAACAGCACTTCACACTCAAACAGGTCGAAATTGGAGTCAGATGGTGCATTAATGGTGATATCCTTCTCCTCACTGAGAAAGTTTCTGTACTCTCCTGCCTCAGAGTCGGTGATGAGTCTCTTAACAACTCCTGCTGTGGAGTTAAGCTGTGTCTGTGGAATAAGACCCAATTCTAACAGGTTTAATACAGAAGGGTAGTGCTTCTTCAACTCAATACAGCACTGGAATAGCTTCCCGTAGATACCACTCAAGATATGAGTCCAATCCTCCTCCTTCAAAGAATCGGCTGCCTGCTCATACAGCTTGAATGCCTTGTCATACTGTTTCAAGGTAAAGCTCTCCTCGGCCAACTGGTAGTTCACATAGCTGATACTTCTGTTAAAAGTGTTGTCCTTTTTCTGGAACGCCAGCTTGGCAAATGTCAAGAGGTTCATAAGAGAGTCCTGGTACTCGTCATTAGCACCTATGGAAGACGAATATGAATCTGCATCTCCCTTATCTTGTGAATGCTGTCTTCGTCTAAGAATATCAGCAGCTTGAAGATACAAGTACCCCGGGTGGGGCAGCACTAATGGCGACAGTTTGTTCACTGGGTCTGATCTGAACGGGATCTCCGAAGGTATTAATGACACTGGTGCCAGGTCTGATAGCTGTGCAAGCCATTTGAATTGCTGACAGAGCCAGTTGCACACAGCGTATGACTCCGGTGCAATTTTTTGCTGCTTCAAAAAGTATATCACACTCTGAATGTGTACATCAAACTTCTTATAAGCAGTATTGGTCTGCTCTTGGTAAAAGTATAGTCTTACGATGTGGAAGATTGCCACATCCAATAGGAGTCTAAACTGTACCCAATTCTTATTTCTGATGGGCAAAGTGTTGAAGATGTCAATCAAACTCTCATACGCAGTTTCAAATGCCATGACACTGTGGTCATACTGCTGCTTGATTTCATTGATAAACCCGAGTTTCATCGAATAGCGTGCCTCTATGAGACTTCTCTGAATAGTATTTTCTGGAGATGCCATTGCAATGACTTTAGCTCTTTTCTTACGGATTCTCTTATCCAAGTTCCCATAGAACTCCAGTGTGGCAGGCTTGATGACTTGCAGCACATCCAATGCAAACAAAGTGATTTCCTTTGGTGTAGTGGACGGTAAAAACAACAATCCGTTTCTGTTATTCAAACCAGTAGCCTTTCTGATGCGGTTGACTCTTTCCTCCAATTCTGGGTTGAACTCCGTAGACCGTGATGACACGATCAGTACGAGCAGTCTTGTAGAAGTTCTCGCCAGCTGTTCCTTCAACAAGTTGATCTCCTTGATCAATTCCAAATCCATGTTGTGAGCCTCATCGTCGGTGATATCGATCTCATAGAATCCAATGAAGATAGCAGGGATGATCGATCTGTACTTCTGCAACCACTCGATGGTAAGTACGCCATCTGGATACACTGGAGACTTTTCATCCTCAAGAGATAAAGGAGATGGCTCACCCTCTTTAAATACCGGCAATGCGTAATCTCCACCAACGATCTTGAATCGATAACGATGTGCATGGGTGGGCAACTGTGTCCTCGTCGACGCTGAGTCCCACATCACACCATCGATGTGGTACTTCCGCCAAACTTTCACCACATCTTCGACAAATGGGATCTCATTGATCTTCCCACGTTTACGGGATAGCACTTCAGATTGTTTGCTTAGAGCGTTCCCTGAGAGATCCTCCACTTCATTAGGTAATGCCCTTGAGGCAAGCGAGTTAAGACCCTGGATGCACACTAGCGGCGCCAGGTGTGCGAGGAACTGTGCAGGATAGCCCTCCATTTGGTTTCTGGTATCTGTAGCTTATGTATTCGCAATTGGGCTGTCGTATCGTCCTATTGTTTAATGGGAGGGCTTTATAATGGTACTTGAGTGTGGTGAAGGTCCAAGGATTCACAATAAATAAACAAAACAGGAAGTGTGCCTCATTAGAAGGCATACCATATATAAAGGGGTTACCCGTCTGTTAATATCGGGCGCGCGCAGTAGTGAGTCTAGGCGTCACAGTGGCCCAGCGCCCAGCGCAGCGACGAGCGGCGAGCCAATTCCTTTCCCACTGTGTGCCACTCCTCGACCACTCCCTAAGAATTTGCAATTGTCCTTTACAAATGCTAGCTTTGAGAAGCCCAGTGTTCAGAAGTTCTTCTCTTTCTTCCATTAGAAACTTCAGCTCTACGCTCCACAGAATGTCCGACCTCAAGATCGAAAGAATCACCCCAGGTGACGGTTCTAGTTTCCCAAAGGTTGGTGACAAAGTCACCATCCACTACACCGGCACCTTGGAGAACGGCAAGAAGTTCGACTCCTCCCGTGACCGTGGCTCCCCATTCCAGTGTGTCATTGGCGTTGGCCAGGTCATCAAGGGCTGGGACGAAGGTATCCCACAGTTGTCCGTTGGTGAGAAGGCCATCCTTACCATCCCAGGTCACAAGGCCTACGGTGACAGAGGTTTCCCAGGTTTGATTCCTCCAAACGCTACCTTGATCTTCGACGTCGAGCTGTTGAAGATCAACTAATTTTGTAGTAAATTGAACGTTATGAGGCGTCCCACTCTTCCAGTAGGGAGGGGGGCGCCGCTTGTGTTTGACTTTTTGGTGTAGCTCAAGCGCTACTAATACATACGCATCATCATCATTTCATAACTATGGGCTCAACGTTTTCTGCCCGTGCGTCTGGGAGGAGGTGCTTTAGATCTCGTACGTGTTGTTGACGAGTCAGCGCTCGATGTGGCGTTGCTCTTTGATCTTGTTGTTTTCTTCGTTGATGAAACATCAGTAGTGCTTCTCTTTCTTCTATTGGCTCTCGTCTTTGGCTTCTCATCGCTCTCATTCTCTTCTTCTTCCTCTTCTTCTTCTTCCTCATCATCGTCTTCTTCCTCTTCATCGTCATCATTCTGGCTCTCTGGAGCAGTAGCCGTGCGTCTGGTGGTTCTTCTTTTTGGTGGAGATGACTGTGTCTTCTTAGGCGATGGCTTCTCTTCTTTTTTAGGCGTACTCATGGCTCTCGTACGGCCGCTTCTTGTGGCCCTCGTAGTCTCCTCTTCCTCTTCCTCTTCCCCCTCTCCCTCTTCCTCCTCCTCTCCGTCTTCCTCCTCCTCCCCCTCGTCATCATTACCTTCTTCTCCTTCTTCTCTTTCTTCCCCGTCTCCACCACTTTCCATTGTATCATTCTCCTCGACTTCTCTCTCCTCTCCAGTAGCCCCCGTATCAGATTCTTCATCTTCTGTTTCCTTCTTCTTGTTCTTCACCTCGACATCTTCTTCCTCTGTATCTGTTTCCTTCTTAACACCTCGAGTATTTCTTCTGGATCTCTTACGTGGTGGTTCAAGTTCTTCTTTCTCCTCCTCTTTCTCCTCCTCCTTCTCCCTTTCTTTATCAGTATCCACATCGGCTTTCTCCATATTGGCATCCTCTACTTCATCTTCTTTGTCATTACCTTCTCCTCTCTCTTCCTCCTTGACATCCTGCTTAGATCTCTGGTCTATGACATCACCAGAAACTTTCCACGGAGGCTGGAAATCCTTGACTTTCTTACCCTTCTGCCTCGTAGATCTACGAGCCTGGCCTTCATCATCTTCTTCTACTACTACTTCTTCGTCTTCTTCTTCTTCTTCCTCATTTTCTTCTCTTTCTTGCTCGTCACATGCTTCTGCCTCTGCTTTATCTGACTCTTGGTCTTTCTCTTGATCATTCTCCCGTTTCTTTTCATCATCCTCTTCATCATCCTCTTCATCATCATCGTCGTCATCGTCTTCCAACTCATCCAGTCCCTGAAGATCATAAAGCATACTCAGTTTCTCCCATACATCATTGGCACTCAAAATTCGTGACTTATCAGAGATACCCTCATTGATGCTCTTTAATAAAGCCATCATTGCAAAATGTTTCTTCTGGCCTTTAGCTCTTTGTTAGTATTGGTACAAAAGAGGGAAGGGGAGAAAAGACACGCACCCGCTGGCTTACTGACGCACATCGCACGCAGCAGCTTAATCTCTTCCGTTGTAGTCCACTCCCTCATTTCTGGTCTGCCTTCTATTCACTATGGCCTTATCAGATCTCTAGCTAATGTTGTTGTTGTTCGGTGAAATCTAGACATATCCCATCCAAACACCTTTTCGATCGAAATGTGCCGCGCGCCTGCCGCAACGGGCCTTTTGGGGGGGAGAAGCCCTCCCATAGGAAAAGATCAACACCTAACTAAACTCTTTAGGCATCAGCAATTGCGCCGTATATCAAGTCTCAGAGCGCTACAAAAGAAAACAATGATCGAGGCAAACCACGACAAGTTTGCTGACATCTTCGCTCGGTAAGTCTATGCTGTTCTCTCAAAGATGTGGGTGTAACACCTGCCACTGATCCACACATAGCCTCGAACACTAACAATTGATCCAGTCTCGAGAAGGCAACCACTGCTCTGGAGGACATCATCCACAGACACGACTCTGTGGGCTCCAGTGGCTCTGCAGGTGTGTCTGGTGTTGTACCAAACCAGCAGATCTCTTCGCGTGCGCTATCGGACCTTGACGTTTCTACCACGTCGGTGAACTTAGAGCAAGAAGACCTCTCACCTTCCACAAAGGCCTTCAACGAGTTTTTGGAGCTCTATGTCGACCCTTTCATCTCCCTGTCGTCGGAAATTGGTACCGTTGTAGGTGAGCAGGCCGAGACGCTCGCTAAGGCATTTAGAGAACAACTCAAGTTCATCCAGGCAGCTGCAAAGTCCAAGAAGCCAGACTTCACCAACCCTGCAAGCGTCGCTTTGGTCTCGCCATTGCAGGATGCCATTGCTACCATCAACCAATTCAAGGACGACTACCGCAAGTCCGAGTTCTACTCACACTTGAACTCCATTGCCGAAGGTACCGGTGCGCTCAGTTGGTTCTTAATGGACACCCCGGTATCTTACATCCCAGAGATCAAGGATTCTGCGACGTTCTGGACTAACAAGGTACTTAAGGAGTGGAAGGAAAAGGAACCAAAGACCGCCGAGTGGGTCAAACAGTACCTCAGCATCTTTGAAGGGTTGAAGCTCTACGTGAAGCAGTACCACACCACAGGACTCACGTATAGCGCCAACGGCGGTGACATGGCCGAGAACTTGAAGGCATTGGACCGCTCCCACACCTCGTCTGTCTCTGCATCGGCCCCAACAGCACCAACAGCACCTTCCGCTGGCGGTCCGCCACCTCCACCTCCGCCTCCACCAGCTAACTTGTTTGACGATGTTAAGGCCCCAACTCCATCGGCTCCTTCCGGTGGCGGAATCACCGCTGTGTTCTCGGAGCTAAACCAGGGCGAGAGCATTACAAGTGGCTTGAAGAAAGTGGACAAGTCACAGATGACTCACAAGAACCCTGAGTTGCGTGAGTCCTCCATCGTGCGTGCTCCATCTGCTGGTAAGAAGTCGCCGCCTGTTCCAAAGAAACCATCTGCTCTCTCTCGTAAGCCAAAGCCGGAGCATATCATCGAGCTGCAGGACTACACCAAGTGGATCGTCAAGAACGTTGAGGACAAGCACGATATCGTGCTCGAAGGTGAGATGACACAATCCGTATTCATTGGTGATTGTAAAGCTTGCACCATCCAGATCAAGGGTAAGGTTAATACGGTGTACTTGTCCAGTACTACTAAGGTCGCAGTGGTCATTGACAGCTGTGTTTCGGGTATTGACGTTGTCAACTCTAAGAAGTTTGGTATCCAGATTGTGGAAAAAGTACCACAGATCTCTATTGACAAATCTGACGAAGGTCAGATCTATTTGTCTAAGAACTCATTGGAGACTGAGGTGTACACTAGTTCCACCACTTCGCTCAACATCAACGTCCCAGACGAGGAAAACGATGACTTCAAAGAGCTTTCTGTGCCTGAGCAGTTCAAACACACTTTCAGTGCCGATGGCCAGATCTCTTCTACCATTGTGGAGCACGCCGGTTGATTATAAACAGTTCTACTTTGTGATTTGTTTTTTCTTTTTGATATGTAAACGTGATTCGTGGCTTATATGTACAAAACTTTTTTTCCCAATACACAAAACTCAGTGTTGCTTAGAGGCCTTGACACGTCTGATGTACCACATATAGGCTCTCTCATGTACTGGAAGTGCAAATGGAGAAATGACCTCGGACTTCCCTGGCAAAGCAACAGGGTCTCTGAGATAAACGGCATGACACGTCTCAAAGGAAATCTCAATATGCGATGGCAAGATGGCAAATGGAGCAATGAAGGGACGCACCTTCCATGGTGTGAAGTAAGTCTTTGAGTTGTCCTTACGACCAAAGAGACCCTTTTGCCATGGCAGTATCACCTTGGCCTTTGTCTCGTCTTCCATCACGGCTGTCTTGTCGAGCTTCTCGTGATACAGCAGTCTATTGGCCCATTCTGGGTCGTATGGCAACTCCTTGGCGTCAGAATCTAGCTTCTTCTGCTCAGAGGCCTTTCTAAGGTCCTCCCAGTGAATCGATTGGATAGATGAAATCAACTGCTTGGCCTCGCTGAACACTTTCTTTTCAGCATCTGAGCGCTTGGCCTGTTCTTCTTTGTCGAGGGCACGAACGACAAGTTTGTCGAGCTGCTCAGCAGAGGCAGCCTTAACAGCTTCTGGGATAAACTCCCTGGCCGAGGAGCTGATCCTCTGGTACAACTTCAGGGCCTTTTCGGATGCCTCTTGTGACAACATCGGTGTGAAAGTGGCCACCGTTGGAGCCTCTTGTGTGATTCCCAACTTGAGCACCTCTTTCAGCACATGCGATCTGGTGAAGCACTTCTGGTCCGCAAGCATCCTCTTCTCCAATTTATCGTTGAACTGGCGCACTCTTTGCACAAAAGCTTCTTGTTCAACTTCTTCCAAGTCCTGGCCCAATGCCTTCTTCATTCTCTGTGCCTCCCACACGGCCTTGGGATTCTTCTTGGCCTTTGACACGTACTGGTTCCACTTAGCAATTTGCACAGCATCCACCTTCAAAGCCTGTTTCAGCGATGGCTTCGTGGCACCAAGGGCCTGTAACACCTTCTCGGGCTTGACGTTGAAGATGTCGCCTTCCTTCAAAGCGAAACCAGGCTGACGGATACGGATGCCGTTGACCTGGACGTATCCGTGGATAATGAATTGACGTGCTTGTCTCACCGAAGAGGCAAACATCGCTCTGAACAATGCAAAGTCCAATCTTCTTTCCAAAACTGCATATGTCTGTAATGGCACCGGTGTTGTAACGTTGTTCTCACCACGCAGAGAGGCGTCCAAGTGCGCAACAGACTCGAGCTTCTGCGAGAAGTCCGTCTGGAAACGGCTCTCAGTCATGAACTCACCGTGATATGCTCTTGTCTCCTGCTTAGCAGTCCATTTCTGCTGGTACAAATTCTTACCTTGGAAATTCACACGGCCCTTCTTGTACAGGTTGAACAGGTTGTACTTGTTCCAGGAGGCACGCACACGCCCGCGCGACAGCGAGTTGAGCAGCGACGCCTTTCTCGGCATATCTGTGTAATGTGTGGTGTTGTGTATGTATTTGGTTCACTTCAAAGTAAACACTTAATTAATACCAACTAATTGATCTCTCTCCAGCCTTTTTACCACACTCGTCGAGAGGCGCGACCAGTTTCCACAAATTTTTCAAATGGCCGTGGTGTCCGGGTGGGGAGTTTTGTTAGTGCGATCGATCTCTCCCTCTCTCTCTTCTAGCTCCACGGATCGATCACTTAACAATATTCAGGGTCGTAACAACAACATTATATTTGCGCAAGCAACTAGCTGAAGCTCATTGAACACAAAGAGAGTAGAATCAATGACGGCTACTCCACGTGACGCTGACTTGGTAAAGCGTAAAGTGTGGGACCTCCGGGACCACGCGGAGACCACTGAAGGGACACCATTCTCCACAAGGGGTTATGCCACTGGTGTGCCCATTGCCATTGATTTTGGTTCTTCCTCAATAAGAGTCGGTGTAACTTCTGATACAACCCCACAGTTGACCATTCCAACATTGATCTCGAAGTATCGTGACCGTAAGACACAAAAGACAATGACCTTTGTGGGAGACGACGTGTTTTTGGACCCAAGCATTAAGGCACAAGCGCGTTCTCCATACGACGGGGCCTTTATCACCAATTGGGACTACGTCGAGCAGATGCTTGACTACTCTTTCAAGCATATCGGTGTGTCGTCCTCTGGACGCGTTGATAACCCCGTGGTGCTCACTGAGAGGCCCGGTGCCTCGTTGCTACAACGTAAGGGCTTCTACGAACTGATGTACGAAAGTTACGGTGTCAACAAACTTGCATTGGGTATCGACAGTTTGTTCTCGTACTACCTAAACAATGGGACTAGTGGACTTGTCATTGGCACAGGGCACGAGTCCACACATGTGATCCCGGTGATTAAAGGACAAGCGAGGATGACAGAATCCAAGAGAATCAATTGGGGTGGACGCCAAGCATCGACGTATATGTCCAACTTGCTTACACTCAAGTACCCGTACTTCCCTACGAAGATTTCAAACTATCAGGTGGACAATATTGTGAAGGACTTCTGCTATGTCTCCAAAAACTATGACGAGGAGTTGAAGAGTGTTCTGGACCTAGATGTATTGGAGGACAAGGACATTGTGTTAGAGGCATCCTTCACCGAGGTAGAGAAGCAGCAGAAATCAGAAGAAGAGTTAGCACGCCAGGCTGAGAAGCGTAAGGAGTCTGGACGAAGACTCCAGGAACAGGCACAGCAAAAGAGACTGGAAAAGCTGATACAGAAAGAGCAGGAGTTTGAGTACTACACCAAACTTCAGGAGAGACTGACCACGCTGAATAAGAAGCAGCAGCAGTCGACCATCAAGGAGGAAGGGTTTGAAGATGCCGCTGATCTGAGCAGATACGTTGCCAACTTGGAGAAGTCTTTGAGGAGAGCACGTAAGCAGGATGTTGGTGAGGACAATGATGACGAAGAGCCAAGTTTCCCATTGATTGATATCCCGGACGAAGACCTCTCAGAAGAACAAATCAAGGAGAAGCGAAAGCAAAGACTGATGAAGGCCAACTATGACGCTCGTCAGCGTGCCAAGAGAGAAAAGGAAGAAGAGGAGCAACGTGCTGCCGAAGAGGCCCGTCTGGATGCTGAATGGCGTGAACGTGATTTACAAAGTTGGATCCATGATCGTCGTGAGAAGCTAAAACAAATAGTGCAAAAGCGCAAGGACAGACAGAAGTTGAAGGAACAGTTGAGTGATCGTAAGTCTTTGGCAGCACAGATGAGAATGAAGAGTATTGCCTCCTTAGCAGCAGATGAGACCGTTAGGGCAAGTGGTGCTAAGCGCAAACGTAACGGTGCCACCATTGATAACGACCCAAACGACAACTTTGGTGCTAACGACGATGATTGGGCCATCTATAGAGACATTGCCAGTGTTGATGACGAGGAGTTGATTGAAGAAGAGGAACAGCAGTTGTTGAAACTGGAGAAGGAATTATTAGACCATGATCCTAATTTCACGGTGGAGGATACTATGGAGGCCCAGTATGACTGGAGAAAGAGTACGTTGCATTTGTTCCTTAGAGGACCAAGACCTTTCAACTCTGAGGATTCACACGAACAACATCAAGTCCATGTTAATGTCGAACGTATACGAGTCCCTGAAGTGTTATTCCAACCTTCGATGGCCGGTATTGACCAGGCCTCTATTGTGGAGGTTGGTGAAGGTATCTTGTTGAACAGACTTGGCGGTGGTGGATTCTCCGGTGACAGTTATGACGTACTTCAGGACATTTTTGCTACTGGTGGCCAAGCACTTTTCCAGAACTTTGAAGAAAGACTTTTTAGTGAATATCGCCAGTTCTTGCCCGATGAAGCACCATTGAGAGTTAGACTCGCTAATGATCCACTTTTGGACGCATGGAAAGGTATGGCCAAATGGGCACAATCGGACCAGTCCAAAAGTGGATATCTTACTAAAGCGGAGTACGACGAAATGGGAGCGGATTATATTAAAGAGCATAATCTGGGAAACGTCAATGTGGTGTAAAACTACAAGCCAAAGCTTTCCTATATATGAGTAATGTACAATTCCCCCCCTTTTTAGCTATTCATCTGCTATTACTTCTTCTCCTTCTTGGCATTAGGATTCACACCTTTCTTCTTCAACGATCTCTTCTGACTCTGTGCAATCAACTTCTCGTCATCGTCGTTCTCCAAGTCGGCAAAGTCGCCCTTAATCAAGCTCTCCTCCTCTTCCTCTGCTCTAGCAGCGTTCTCCTTCTCCTGTGCACCGGCCTTGGAAACATCATGTGGAGATGGTGCAATCTTCTTGAACTTGGCCACGTAAAACCCATCAACGTTGTAGGTGTGTGGGTAATAACGTCTCGTGAGCTTCAACTTTGGGTTGAACGTCTTCCCTCTGAAACTTGTGAATCCTTCTTTACCGATCTCAAGCCCCGTGTCAACGAGTTTCACATTAGGACGCTTTCTCAAAGCGTAATCCACAACGGCCTCGTTCTCTTCCACCATCACAGAACACGTTGAGTACACGATGTAACCTCCAGTTGGCGAGTGCGCATCCACAGAGTCGATGGCACTCAGAAGCAATTGTTTCTGCAAATGTGGGATCTGAATGAAGTCCTTCTCCGTTCTTGATGTCTTCACAGATTCGTCCTTGGCAATAACACCGGTACCCGAACATGGGGCATCGAGCAGGATACGGTCAAACCCACCAATGACCTTAGGGAACTCACGTGCGTCGTAATGGCACACAATGGTGTTGGTGCACCCCAATCTGTGGATGTTGGCGATCAGAGATTTGGTTCTGGCCTTGTTGGCATCGTTGGCAAAGATCGTTCCAGTGTTCTTCATAAGAGCGGCCAAATAGGTGGTCTTACCACCTGGAGCAGCAGCCATGTCGAGCACACGTTCGTTCTCCTGTGGTGCCAGGGCCATCACTGGGAGGAAAGAAGAAGCAGCTTGCAAGATGTAGTGACCCGCCAAGTACTCTGGGGTGGCACCTACAGGCACCTGCGAGTCAAAGATCTGAAGGCCGACTTTGGTCCATGGGCCGATCGGCTGAAGGTTCACTCCTCTGTTCACAAGAGTTTGTGCGAGATCACGACGTCTCGTCTTAAGCGTGTTTGTTCTAATAGTGATTGGTCTGGCAATTTCGTTGGCTTCAAAGAACTCCATGGCCTCGGATGGCGAGAACAGGTTGAAGAGCTTCTCCGCAAGGAACTTGGAGTATCCAAAGTAGTCGCAAATGTCATCCAGCAGTCTGTCAACGTACTCTGCTCTCGATCTACCTTCCTCTGCCAAGGTCTTGAAGTCTTCCAGCACCTTCACAAGCTCAATCATTCTGGTACGCAGCACGGTGAGATCCTTTGGGCCCTGGGATTCGAGTGCAAGTTCCTCTGCAGAAGGCAGAACCTTGGCCTTTGGCTGTGCAATGTTTGTTTGAAGCAACTCCTCTTCGGCCTCCTGCTCTTCCAAAGCGGCCTCTTCATCAAGCTTGGCTGACAGGGCCTCCATGTTGGCAGCATTCAGCTCCTCGAGGTCCTCATCCTCGTCGTCGTCAGAGAACATTGGACGCTCGCGCTGATCCTCGTCAGAGTCGTAAAACTCGTCCTCAATGTCCTCGCCATCCTCTGGTAGATCAAACTCATCGTTCAACTCCTCTTCAGAGTCGTCAAACAGAGACTTCTTGTGCGACGAGATCTCCTCGAGGTCCACCTCCGGCAGTGCCTTCTCTTCCTCACGCTGCTTCTCGAGCATAAGCTTCTCTTCGTCAACCTTCTTGGACTTCTTTGCAGTGGACTTCTTGTGCCTTGGCTGTTCAGACACAGACTCGTCCTCCACTCTTCTCTTCTTGTCCTGCTTCTTGGCTCTCTTCTGCTGGAACTCCTCCAGCGACGGTGGGGCCGCCTGCTTGTTCTTGTGTCTTCTGGAACCCATCCTTTCTCTGTTGATTATCTTTTTTTTGGTACCACGGGCAGTGTATATATATATATGTCTAGGAAGGGTTCGGGAAATTTTTCATGCGATGAGCTCTCCGCCGTTTATGTAAGCAAAACCCGCCATTAAAATTTTCGCGTGTATATGTGAATGTGTGTGTGTACATTTTTTTTTAACCTATAACTGAAGAGATGATCTCTTCAAATTTTACTTTTTGGAAGCTCAAGAAAGAAGATGGCAGAATTCGTCCCAAAGCCGACACGTGTTGCGTACCACCAGCACTGCCTCATCAGACTGCCGTCCGAAGGCACAAAGCTCATCGAAATCAGACCTAATGGGATCGTTAAGCTCGGGAAATTTGGAACATTTGCAGTGGATCAAATTGTGGGATACCCATTTGGTCAATCGTTTGAGATTCTCGATGCTGTGAATGTCCGTCCAATCACCGGGTCTCTCGTGGATGATACTCCAGAGGCAGGAGAGGCCGAAGGTGGCGCCTTGGAAACCGAGGACGAAACGTCTCGTGAACCAACTCCACAACTTAAGACTCTAACAGAGAAGATCGATTACCTCAAATCCCTGGATGTCAAGAGCTCGGAGACGAACAGAAACCTACTGGACATTGGCAATGCCACGCAGGAGCTTTCCCAGGACGAGATTGAGACCTTAAAGAGAACACAATCCGGTGCCGCAGTCGGTGAAGCCATCATTGACAAGCTCATCAAATCACACGTCAATTTTGATCAAAAGACCAAGCACTCCCAGCAGAAGTACCTCAGACGTAAGCAGCAGAAGTTTCTTAGGAGATTCACAGTGGACTACTTGGGAGCAGAGCAGTTGCTGCAGTACTACTTGGAAAAGGACCCATCGCGTGTTTTAGGCATGAGCGAAGAGTCATTGGCACAGTTGCTTGCTCTGGGAAACGTCCAACCAGGTGGGAGATACCTCGTTGTCGATGAGACAGGTGGTATTATTGTCTCTGCTATGCTCGAGAGAATGAGAGGACTCGGTGAGATCCTTGTTGTTCATGAGAACGAACATCCCAATCACTCTGCATTGGCATACTCCAATTTCTCCAAAGACGTGCTTAAACGTATGGTTAAGACGATAAACTTACTCCAATTCTTTGAACCAGAGTCTGAGAGGGTACAATTTGAAGATTATACAGAACAGGAGATTAATGAGTTGAAATCGAATAAGAAATCGCATTATTACCGTCGCAGACAGAATGCCATTGATATCAACGATGCTATTGATAGAGCTCAAAGTGGTCAGTTTGATGGACTTGTCATTGCATCAACTCTGTATATCCCCACACTTCTTACAAAACTTACGGATTCCATTGCTGGTTCACGTCCTGTGGTTGTCTATTCTCAATACAAAGAACCACTAGTTGAACTTCAAATCCAATCCATGTCTGATTGGAAACTATTGGCTTCAACGCTCCATGAAACACGGTGCAGACCGTACCAGGCAATTCTGGGCAGACTTCATCCTCTGATGTCTATGAGAGGTGGTGGTGGATTCCTCTTCTCTGCTCTTCGAGTCTTACCTCTAGAATCTGTTCAAGCTGTGGGTAGAGGTTTATCCAAGAAAAGAAAAGCCGAGGAAGAGGAAGAAGAGGCATCGAAGAAACAAGCTATGGAACAGAACAAGGGCTTGGAATCCGACGTTGTTATGGAGCAATAGATATAGACCCCCTTATACAATGATCATCCATTCGTCAATAAGATCGTAGCCAAAATCACTGTTACATTTTTTTTTTATACAACGCTTATTGAAGCTAAAGACTATAATATATAAATAGCTTCAGGGATGCTTGGTTGACAAGGGATTATATATAAATACCGATGGAGTGTCAAATTGAAAGCCGATTGTTATACTTTATAGTATGGTGTTGGGCTACCTGAGAGTAATCTATATGTACGACCCAAAGGGAGGACAGTGATAGTACCAACGG
>JAKUBZ010000066.1:0-36577 GCA_030567055.1 Petasospora taoyuanica
TCCCCCCCCCCCCATGGCTATGGGCCGAGGGGCCCGTGAAGTTGGCAGTCCCGAGGGTGTGGCCTTGCACAAGCGAACAACGTTATGTAACGTCATTGCGCTCGACCGAATCTTCTCGAAACTGATTGGGGGGAGGCGGCGGCAGTTTTCACTACCAAAAGCTCATCTTTTAAGCCCCTTGGTGGCTGAGTAAGAACTAAAGTTTTGTTGCTAGAAGTTGTTTTTTTTTTTTGATCCACATGACGTTTGGTTTCTGTCACTTGCTATTGTCCTATTATGCCCACAGAGGAATTAGGTCTGCTCTGTGACGTCGATTATCCCGCCCCCTGCCTATTTGGGGATGATCTTGATTTGTGTATTAGCAAGCGTATATACTGTGATTGAGGTCATAGCTGTTATATTATACCTCGGAAGTTGCAGTTTAAATATAGACATAAACGTTCCACTATAATATGCGTGTGTGCTAGTTTGTAGTTTTTGTAGTTATAGCACTCGTTACATTGATATCTTTCTTATATGGCTATACATATGGCTTAGTGATAGAGGAAGCATCTGCATCGACTTTTCTCCACAATTGGTCATTCAAAGGGCTTAATTTTGAGGGTATCGTTTAAAGGTGAATCCACCAAACGATATAAACTTAATCCCAGTAGATTATTATTAAACTCACTACGATCCATCTATTACATAAAGTCCAACACATATGGTCATTAGCCCATATTTCCACCAAAGTAAGGTCTGGGGTAGCTCACAAAAAAAAAGGACCGCGAATTCTTGCCACATACGGTTTCAGTGGTCTAGGCCCCCCACTACGAGCTCATCCACTGTATCCGTTTGATTTTGCAGCTTGGCTAAAATCAAAATCTCAGGGACATATAAAAGAATCAAACAAAAAGACACCTATTCACGTTTCAGCTCAGGAACAGGGGCGTTGTGAGGTGAAAAAGGCACCAACGGGCTGTCATCACCAGGTGAACCTGCAAGCAAAAACTTTCCACGACCATTTCCCAAGTCTCGACTACCGTACTTTGGCACCTTGATATATTCCCAACGATAATCTATCGCCCCATAATCAGGCAGCCGGCTAAAGGGGGAGGGAGTTATTGTTTCAAAAGCTTTAATTTTAATATCAAATCCATCAACTGATCTACACACATATATATATACCCTCATCATTTTCGCCTCATTTGCTACTCCCACCGATACACATATACAAATACAGAAATGGCGACCACAGCAGCAACCACAGCAACAACACAACCGTCCTCAATTTTGTTCTTCATAGCCATCGCCATTGGTATTCTGATTGCCCTGGTGTTCATCTTCTTCTCTCTGAGGTACTACGTGCGTACAAAACTCGGGATCTATGCTTCACCAAGACTTACCACGACAGCTGGTGGTATCCACGGTGGGAACATCATAGTGCTAAACTCGGACTTCCCCGTACATCAGCTGAACATATACAATAACGATTTGCAAAGCCATCTGAGGGCGCAGAGACGTCGCAGGCGGTACATGAAGAAGAGAAGGCTTACCGAGCAGGAGGTGGACCATTTGTTTCCAACACGGACGTATCAGAACTGGCTGGATGGCGGTGCTGAAAGAGACATTGAGAACAGGGACATTATGGAGCAGTTGAAGGAGGAGAATGATCAGGTCATTGAGAACCAGGAGCAGGAGCAGCAACAACAGGAACAACAGCAGGAGCAGCAACAGGAGCAGTCAGCTAACCAAATTAATGGCCCAGTACAGAGAACCGAGGAGATACGCGAGACGGAGGAAGTCGACTTGGGGAACCCATTCGTCCAGGAAATCCACTACGACTCGGGCACATGTGCGATCTGCATCGACACGTTTGAGCCTGAAGACGTTGTACGTGGGCTGATCTGTGGGCATGTGTTTCATCAGGAGTGCTTAGACCCGTGGCTTACCAAGCGTAAGGCGTGCTGCCCGATGTGTAAGAGGGACTATTACATGAAGAACAGCGAGGAAGAAGGGAATAATGAAGACGACGCTGATTCGACTATGGGATGGCCCGAGTTGCAGTATACGACACTCGAAGACCGGGTGAATGAGATCCTGGAGAGAACTCCGGAATTGGAAGATATTGCACGGGAGAAAGTGAAGCAATACATGTCGTTCAAGTGGCGATTGTTCTGGCTGTTGATGGGCATCTCCAAGAGGGATCTTCTGCAGTGTACCATTGTCAGTGAGGACGATAGACGAAGAGAAGCTGGTGCCCATAATCAGACAAATGGCCAGGATGATGCTATTGAGCCTAATGATTCTACTGAGCACACTAATGAACAGCCAGAAGAGCCAACGGACCTTGCTTCCCATCATAGCTCTCCACGACCATCGCAGGAAGTGAGAAGGGAAACTGTGGAAAGACTCGCCTAGTGTCCTACTTATGTCTTATGTTATAACGTTGTTATGTCTATGCCTTTTTTGTAGTTGCAGTTTGGATACATCCTTTTATATTGTTTCCCATTCGTCTGATCTGATATATCTAACGTATAAACTATTTTACAAAATTGTGGGTGTATACACAGAAAATGTCAAATCCCCTAGTAACCAACTTTTTCTTTCTCGTAATGTTAGCCCTCCTGAGAGAACCAGGGACTTAGACAGAAAGCTTCTCAGTCTCCTCAACCAACTCGACCTCCTCCTCATCTTCGTCCTCAGCAGCCAACACGGCAAAGGCAGACTTCTTAGCAGCTGGCTTAGCAGCTGGTGCATCCTCCTTCTTTTGTGTGGTTCTCTTAGCACCACCAGATGGCACTCTCTCACCGCGAGCCCAGGTGTCCAGTTTATCAACGGCACTGACCTTCTTGTGAGTAGTGTCGTTTCTTGCAGATCTGAAAGATGGAGCAGCGGTGGATCTGGCAGCACCCCAGTCAAGCTCTGGCTCCTCCTTCTTAGGTCTCTGCTCTCTTGGCTCTCTTGGTTCCCTTGGTTCCCTTGGTTCTCTTGGTTCTCTTGGTTCTCTTGGTGGAAGAACACCAGATCCACGGGCTGAGCCCCAGTCCAAGTTTGGCTCCTCTCTCTTTGGTCTCTGCTCTCTTGACTCCCTTGGCTCTCTAGGCTCTCTAGGCTCCCTTGGCTCTCTTTCAGGCAAGACACCAGAGCCACGGGCAGATCCCCAATCAAGGTTTGGCTCCTCTCTCTTTGGTCTTGGCTCTCTTGGTTCGCCTCTGAACTCTCTTGCTTCGCCTCTGAACTCTCTTGCTTCTCTCTCTGGGAGAACGCCGGACCCACGGGCTGAACCCCAATCCAAGTTAGGCTCCTCTCTTCTTGGTCTTCTCTCGCCTCTCTCCTCGTCAAACCCGGACCCACGCGAGGAGAACCCGGAACCACGAGCAGAACCCCAGTCGAGGTCTGCGTCGTTACGTCTGAAGCCACCAGAGGACTCCTTTGGAGCAGCAACGGCAACATAAACACGGCGGCCGTTCATCTCCTGCCCGCTGCATTCGATGGCCTTCTCCAGTTGCTCTCTGGTGTAGTAAGTGACAAAGGCAAACCCTTTGAGTCTCGTTGGGTCAGCAAAGTCCTTTGGAGCAGAGATGAACTCAACGGCACCACCTTCGTCGGCACACAACTCCGCGTACTCCGACACAGACTGCTCAGTGGCATCCCATGGCAAGTTGTTGAATCTTGCTCTGTATGGTGGAGCGTCTGGGATTGGGAACTCCTGGAAATCACCCTTTGGCCCACTGGAACGACCACCAAAGGCAGGGTCCATTGGGTTAGCACCAATTCCAGTGGCACCAAAGGCACCCTTCTTACTTGGAATCTCCAAGGAACTGAAGTCGACATCGGCATCGGCCCACGAACCGCCGAGTGTGTCGTCGTTCAAGAAGGTGGACAAGTCCATCTTCACGGCTTTCTGTTTTGGAGCTGCGATGTGTTAGTCTTCATAGGCATCGCGCTGATCGGACGGAATGCGGGGTGTCCTGAGGCATCCTGATACGTAGCTCCATATGTTTGATCTGAATAGATGAGCACCATATGCACATATGGTCCAAATCAAGCATCATGTAACTCCTAATCTGCCCCTCCCAAATCAATACATACGCATATTGAAAGTGTTGTTACTCCTTGTCGCGGCTCTGTTGTAGTCTGTCTTCAAAAAAAAGCTCTTTTCTCAGTAAGAAAGCGGCCTGGTGGAACTCGGTGTAGAAACAAAGCAGGAAAGCAGAGGTGTATAACGTAACGCTAGCCTCTCACCTTCAAAAACTGATGTGAAAGATCTCCAAAAACATTATCAAATACCCCCCCTTCTCATACCCAATATTTTCACTTTTTTTTTCCCAGTGCCTCAACGTGTTACGTAAGCGATGATGATGGTTACGGGCCCTGTGTAGATTTTTTTTTTTAGGCTGGCCGGCTAGCGGGTAGTTCGGTTGTTAATGCGCATGGCGATAGCGTTCCGTTCTTGGTAATCTATCCGAAAGTCAAGCACAACAAAGACACTCAATTAGGGAACACTCGCAAGCTCTGCACTCCTTACACCTCTTATCATCAGGTGGTCGGATCTGAGAGTTTGACGCCCGCTGGATTGCACTCGGGAGCAATTGTTTTTCCGGCTTAACAGCTTACGCTTGGTGAAAACGTCAACAAACACTCAAGATGGCGTCTTTCGTCACAATGCTGAACCCGTTGCACATTATAGAAACGGTCCGAGAGACCTTCTGGCTCCAGTTTCTTATCATGCTTGGAGTGGTGACCTTTTGCGTTCGACTAGCGCTTTGCCGCCTGTTTGGAGTGAGGATCGGCTTTATCAACCCGTTCCTCTTGAAGATGTACAACTTGGGATACCGCAATGCAAAATTCACGATAACAGTACGATCTGTGAGCTTCAACTTCTCCTTCACGGACCTGTCGAACCTCGCTATCGCAGTGGAGGGGCTCAATGTGACGCTGCACAATATTGAGACGAGCGACGAGTCTCCAGAGCAACAAGAGCAATCGCAGAGGCTAAAGAAAAGAGAGAAGAGGACAATGGATGACATTCGCAGTTTGAACCCGGACAACCCCGTTTGCATTCTGTGCGACTCCAAAATTGTCAATTTCTTCATGAAGTACTATTTGCTGTACTTCCGCTTCATTGGTGTTCGCTTTACTGATGTCCATGTCGCATCCGAGGAGATCAGCACTAGAGTGAATGTGGACATCTTCACTCTTAAAGTCGACTTTGACCCGACAGCTAAGAAGAACGTTACTGTGAGCTCGAGGCTTATCCAGCTAAAACTCAACGGACACGAAGTTCTTGATTCCATGGTGTTTGATGCTAGGGGGACGCTCGACTTCACGAAGGGCCATCTCTCTGCGCTCGCACTGAACTTTGACGCCAGAACAATCAAAGTGAAGCTGTACACGATCTTGAAGAAGTACATCAACCTTTCGTTCTTCAAGAATCTAAAGGAACAGGATGAAGACAAACTGTTCACTGAGGAAGACATGTTGGATCTCTTGCATCATCGACTACGAGGCTTCTGTAACTTGGTACGATTGATCGAGTCCACAACTCTCAGCTTCCAGGGAATGCACCTCAGAGAGATCCCATTGGTCTCAAAGGAGCTCCTAAGATGTCCAAACTATAAGCCACTGGTTTTTGCTCATGTGTCAGTCAACTCGTTCGTGTCCTCGTGGGAGAGGTTGTACTTTGAGTCCCCGGGTTATGGGCTTATGTTCGACTACACAGACAAGCCATACAAAGTGGTATACAACTTCACGGGTGTCTCGGTCTCGATGGAGCACACTGGTGTTTCTCCACCAAGAGAGGTGCTTTCGATCCCAGTGATGAACTTCAACGGGAGCTCCAACGTTGCCTTCCAAACTCTGGAGGCCATAGTCTCTGGTAAGGACGTCAAGTCCAAGCTCATTCTTTCTGGTCATGTCTCGGAGCCAACATTCGACATGTCCACAAATGACATCTCCGTAGTTGTTATGAGCGCGCTGGACTTCCTCACGTATGTCCGTGGCCTAGAGCCATCCAGTGCACAGAAGAAGGCCTCTGCTGAAGACAAGAAGAAGCTACTCGCTCAGAAGTGCGAAGTACTCAGAAATCTGTCCAAGTTCTGGCCTGTGTTTGAGCTCAAATTTGGTATTGAGAATCCAGTCATTATGTCGAAGAGCGTGTTTGAAAACGAGTACTACAGAATCTTACTGCTCAAGCTTGACCTTCTGGCAGTTGAACTTAAGACCAGCAGATCCTTCATCAACGGTGAGGAGCATTACATATCGAGACAGAAGTTTGACATGCATAACACTATGATCGAGTTCAGAGATACAAAGACAAAGCTGGAGAAAAGACTGATCCGTCTTGAAGACACCTCCGTCAAGCAACACCTTGATATCTTGCCTGTGGCACGTCTTACTACCACCATTCACACAGAGTCCTCTAAAATCAACATGTCTGACATTAACATGCTCTACGGTATCAACTATATCCTTTCGGAGCTTGACGACGCCATTGTTCCAAAGGTGAGAGAGTACAGGCGCTTTTTGAATAGCCTCGAGCCCGCCTGCGAAGATGGTAGTGCCATTCCGGTGTGTGAGCATACCGAGGTCGACACCCGGTCCGCACTTGAGATCGTGCAGGACATGATGCCACAATGGATCCAGAAGGTTGAAATCTCATGTGAATGCAACGCTCTCTTGCTTGGCTCTCGTTCTCTATTGCTCAACAAGGAGCTTGTGAAGAGTATTGATCCACAAACAAAGAATGATCTTGTGGGTGGCAAGCTGAGAACGGTTGAGCTCACTATGGCGCATTGGGAGATAGTGTTCTCCAAGAGGTCGGATGCTGGGATGGAAGACATTTCAGGGCCCTCTTCGTCCCTGGAGGACGACGACAGGGGATTGGCTGACACAGCCTCGGAAACCAGTGCGACCTCTTCGAGCTGGGTTGTTGCTATAAGAACTTTCAGGACAGTGGCTAAAGTCATCAGCGAGAGAAGTTCCAACAAGAATGTACTTCATGACAAGGTGTTCCTCAAGGTCCCATCATCGACCATCTCACTCAAACCATTGGAAAATGAGGAGAAGCTTCGGCTCAATTGGAATATTGAGAGAGTTGATGGTCTCTATTCTGTGATAACACATTTCATACTGGTTTCATCTCTCCATCTTGTGAGAAATACCCTGTTTGAGTTCATGCTGAAGAACCCAGTTGGTGAAGAGAGAAAGGCAAAAAGAAGCGGCACAACAGAGAAGATCTTGTCTGCGTTGGAGTTCTCCTTTTCGCTTGGTTTTGTGGATGCTATCTTTGTGCTTCCTGATCGTATGAAGATGAGACTGGAGCTCACGGAGGTTGGATCTGTAGGTATGTTTGATAAGCCACTGCTGGTCGGTGCTTCCTTTATCCGTCTCTGTACTGAGTCTCCGACCACACCAGGGTACTGGACTAGGCTGCTCACTTCTGTTGATGGTGCGACAAGAGTCAATATTCCTACTATTGTGGAGAATCTTGACGGACCTTGGCTTGAGTTCAGTAATGATACATGTCATATCACTTGTCCTCACCATCTGATCACATACAAGATCTTTGACAACATCTCTGTTATGGTCAAGACCCTGAAACAGCTACATCACTCTCTGCAGTACAACTCTGATGAGTTCGTCATCGTTCCACATGCAAAGCCTGCTACAAAGCTCCCAAAGATGTCACTGAAGTCTACGAGATTGATTTTCAGTATGAACGACGATCCATTTGAATCTGAACTGAACATGATCTTTCAGATTGGGCTGGTAGAGCAGAAGATGCGCTTGGAGAAGCACGCTGCGTTTGAGAAGAGAATTGTGGACGAGTTCCAACCAGCAAAGAAGTCACCGGCCAAGGCCTTCACAGCTGATGAACAGATGGTCAGAGCTTCAAAGATTGGCAAGAAGAAGGGTCTTAGTGTCTTGCATCCAGCAAACTCTGTTTCTACGTTTCCTGCTGTGTCTCCGTCTCTGAAGCCAACACCTTCAAGAATTCCTGATGTTGACGAACAGCACAGAAGATACCAGTTGATCCAAGAGGGTATCTCAAAGTCGTGGATTGCTCGTGTGAAGGCATACAAACACAAGATGAAGAAGAACATTCTGGAAAGCTTTGCCTTCTTGAGAGGAGGTCTGGACACCAGTCGTTTCCCACAGGGCTTTAACCGTAAGGTCTTGGAGCTCGCAGGTGCACCTTCTCTTTTGAGCTTGATCCTGGAAGGTCCTGTTATCAACATTTCTCCTCCGTCTTGTGGCTATGAAGGTTTGGCGGACTTCCTACACGACGTTGGCAAGGGTATTCCAAAGGATACTGAGTACTCCACACTGATTCCAGTACACATTGATTTAAAACTGACAGAACTCAGAGCACATTTGAGAGACTATCCACTGCCATTGGTGCACATGCCGCGTGTCTCCGAATCTCAGTCAAAGGACCTACCGGCTGTTCATATCCATGGTAATGTTGTCATTGGTGAAAACATGATTGCATCTCGGGATGAGGTGCGTGAGGTGTACGTGCCATTGGTTCCTGGCTGCGTTGAGTTTGATGAAGACAACTGCTACTCCATCGAAGTTCCTAAGACACTCACAGCTATTAAGTTCTATACCAGTCTGTCTTGGGAGTGTAACTCGAGTATGCCTACTGCGGTGACATGGGGTGCATCTTATCAGCCCGGTATTCAGCAGATCATGTTGAACTTGGACAACTTCACCAAGCCACCGATTGATCCATCCGAGAAAGTTGGTTTCTGGGACAAGATTCGTGCCAACTTCCATGCTCGTGTGTCATTCAGTTGGATCGAGGACAGTAACTTGCACATCAACTTCAAGGGCTCGATGAATCCATATGCCATTGGTGGTCAAGCATCCGGTTTTGTCTTGGGATTCAAAAATAAGGTGATGCTGAACATTAACGAGAAGGATGGCACAAGGGAGTTTATCACTTCTAGGGCTGATGAAATCATCTTTGCCGTGCCAAACCATTTCGCTCAGGCATTGCCAGTCTGGTCTAAGCACACTTCCGATTCTGTCATATTATGGGACGTCTCAACAAACTTCCAGAAGTCTGCATTTGGATACTATCTTGTTGAAAGCGGTTCTCTAGACAGTTCTCGTCTGAAGAAGCTCTCGGAATCCCACATTGAGAAGTCGGTGATTCGTTTGACTGGTGGTGTGAGCTTCAATGTGGCCTTCTTCTTTGAGCGTAAGCTAGAGGATGGTATCTCTAGAAGCTCTGACTTCGCTCCCCATTATGACATTGTGTTGAAAAACCCAAAGTATGTGTCTGATCGTGAAACGTATGATGCTTACAATGGGTTCAGAAGTCAGTTCATCCACATGGGCCTCACGTTGATCTCACAGCGCACCGATGCATACAACATCATTCAGCTGACACCGAATGCATTCCAGTACTTCTTTGCCTGGTGGAGACTGTTCTCTAACACCTTGCCAGTGCGCCATGGAAGATTATTTGGTCCTGACAGGACCACCAAGAAGTTCTCCCGTCACTTGTACACGATTAAGTATCAGGCCTTGCTGGAACCCCTGTTCATTTCTCATGTTTACCGCGACTTTGAGGTGGCTATCTCTGATAGTGACAAGGTTGATTGTGTTGGTGTGAAGGGCCGTGCTACGAAGTTTGTAATGGATCTGCATCAGAGAAAGGAGCTCGTGTTTGAGCACAATGCTGCGCTTGGTGTCACTAAGAAGAACATGAGAACGAAGTTCAACTTGGGCAAGGTCGAACTCGAGCACTTTGATGTCAGAGTTCTTGAGGGTTTCTTTGACAAGGTCCACAAGATGGGTTCTTTGAACAGTGGTGACCAAGATCACGTGTTTGAGTCCTTTGATGGGGATACCACATGGTTCGACCTCGCTGACTTTACTGAGATCTATGAGACCTCACTCTTCGCAGAATATCGAGGCCATGTTAACGCGTACCCTCTCATGTACACTCCACGGTTCATCTACTTCAAGAGACAGTCTTATGGTGACAAGTACCAACTCGATGCTGAGACTGGTAAGAGAGTGGAGCCATTCGGATGTGAGTCCTTCCACAGCTGCTTGGTTGATGAAAAGCCGTCATCTATTACCCAGCAAGAGCTCTTCGACATGAGACTGGCAGAGCTGCAGTCCAAATTGGAACAGAACTCGGCATTGATTGAGAGCCTGCAGTCTTCAAAAGCCACCAAGGCACAGACTTTGAAGGCCAACCAATTGAAGTTGGACAACCATCAGCTTCGTCATGGTATCAAGTTTGTCAAGCAATTGGCATCAGCGTTGTCCAATTTGGAGGGCCGGACGAAGGCATCCCTGTTCAACTTTGACATTGATGATGACCCTGAAGAGGTATCTTTCAGTAACAGATTCATTATTCATAATATGATGCTCAAGTGGAATGACGAAACTAGAGACGGGTTCTACAGATATATCTACTTGTTTGAGATGAGAGGTAACTGGACCCGCTTCAAGCATCACAAGTCATTGGCTCAGCTGGACGAGTCCATTGAGGCACAGAGAAAGGCCAACTACAGTGGTGAGGCACATCCCAAGGTCACCCGCGTTCCTACATATGAGAGTCTGCATAGTGATAAGAGAAGTAACCGCAATGGCAGTATTGTGGATGGCACATTGGCTTCTCAGAGAATGAAGTACTTCAAACAGGAGTTGAAAGAAGTAGCTGTGAACTTCTTGTACAAGGTTCATGATAACTACTTGGTAAAATTGATCTCTCCCCAGATTCAACTGCAAAGTCGGAGTGATGAGCACGCCGCTGTTATTGTGACGTCTCCAAAGATTGAACTGAACATTGTTGCCTTTGACGCTGCTGAGTCGGGTGACGATGCAGATTACGATGAGAGTATCTTTGAGCAGAGATTTGGCTCTATCTTGGAAGACGCCAGTATCTTTCTGTTCCATGAGAACGAAATTGTGGAAACTGGTAAGCTGTTCTTCAACTCTTCATCTTATGGTTCCATGACTTCTTGGCCACCATGGCTCGGTGTTGAGTTGTGCTATGATGGCTCTTTGATCAACGACCACGTCTTGATGCAGAAGACCTCTATCATGGTCCGTTACGACAAGGTGATGAACATGTTCTTTGGGTCTGAAGAAATTGATGTGAACAGACTGTCGTGTGACCTATCCCAGGCTGCTCTCACGTGTGATGCTAAGCAGTACTATTCCTTGTACACGATTGTGATGGAGCTGTTGATCTACAATGACCCACGAAACCTGAAGATCAAGCAAAAGGCTTCCAAGATGGTGCTGAGTCTGGACTTGAATGACTTGAATGTAATCAGAACCCGCATTGTGAACCTGCAGGTTGCCATCAGACAAGTTGAGGATGTTATTGAAAATCTGTCGTCACGTATGACTGTGTTGGATGACTTGGAGGAAGACGATCTGAGACAAGTCCATTATGCCAAGTTTGAAGCTGCGATGGAGTTGTACCTGCTGATGAGAGTCTCAGTGTTGGGAAGCAGAAAGTCTACTGAGGACTCTGACGACTTCTTGGAGTGGAATGTGAGGGCTGATGATATCAAACTCCACATGCTCGATGAGAACAGATCACCATTCTTGGATGTGATCCTGTTCAACTCGCATTTCAAGAGAATGGAGCGTTCTGATCGTTCTGACAGAAACCACATTGTAATCCAGAACCTGGAGGTGATTAACCTGGACAAGCAGTCAAACCTGCCAGTGGTGTTCTCTGCCTACCAGGCAAAGAATGATACCAGGGAAGCAAATGAAGAGCCGTTGATTCACATCAATTGGCACATGGACTACCCTGTTGGTGGAATTCGTATCATGAAGAAGTTCGAGGTTGCGCTCCAGCCGATTCAGATCTCTATTGAGGAAACGACTGGCGAGAAGATTATAAAGTATTCCTTCCCTAACGAGCTTCCAAGTGGCGAGTACAGCGGTGATGAAGGCGACAACGACTCTTCTCATAAATCGACCAGTCTCAAGCGGAGGCAGAGCGTGTTGTCCAACGGCAACGATGGTCTCGGTGTACAGAAGTCCAGGGTAAGTCTTACGAAGACCTTGAACAAGAGACCATCACAAATTTCTACGATCCCACAGATTGAAGTCAATGGTTATAGCCATTCTATGTCTGCTACCCGACGGAGCAGTATCTCTCTGAGTGCAAGAGACGATATTATCAATGGGTTGAGTACCATGACGCAGAACGACCAAGACAGCGGCGACGATGAGAATCAGTTGGATGAGATGGTGACGAGAGCTTCCAAGTATTTGAGTTTTGTTACTTTCAGACTGTGCAGTACAGTGATCTGTATCACATTCAGAGGTAAAGGATCCAAGAAGCTGATCAACGTTACGAATTTTGTCTTGAATTTGCCAGAGGTATATTTCACCAACAGAACATACACACTGCTGGATCTCACGATGCATATCAAGAAAGAGTTGGTGAAGGCATTGCTGAGCCACACGGGGAGTATTATTGGTAATAAGCTCGCCAAGCACAGCAAAGTGGATAAGTCATTGAAGAACTTGAGTAACTATGCAGCAAACAGAATTAATACGTTCAGGGACGACTGAGCAAGGACTGATATCAAATGTACTATTATGAATTACGAAATGCAGTGTAGTTCATTAGTCATTAGTCTCTCTATATATATATATGTGTTTCTTAATTAATACGACGACGCTTTTCGCTGTCCTCTGTCTTGGTCTTTGATTTTCTCTTTGTTCCCTGGGAAGTGTCTCCAATGGCCAAGTTGGCAGCATCGAACCCTGGAATGCCATTGTCCGGTGTCTTCTCGAAGCTTATGTTGTATCTGAGCATCTGCGGCTCAAATCTCTCAATTATCCTTCCGGGTCCTTCTTGAGGCGCAAACACCACAGGAGATATCGTACGATCCTTTGGAATCACGTTGTGCTTTCCGGGTAAATCACCAATATGTGCCTTGTAAGACTTCCTAAGCTTCACACCTTTTGTCCCATCCTCGTTCAAACGAGCCACCGACTCTGCAATGTTGGTCAAGTTGTATAGGTCAATGAGATTCTGTGTTGGGTGTGGTGCGCTCTTGGCATACACCTTGGACGAGTCAATGAAGTAGTATGGCTTCTCCTGTGTCTCGCTGGGCTGTGTCATCTGCCTCCTTTCTGCTTCCCTCTTTTGTGGTGGGTAATCCGCTAATTATTTATTTATCACCCTCCGATACGTACTAATTAATAGTAATACGCTCCCCATTTCAATGGCCTTATCAAGCCTGATGAGCGCTTTTCGCGACAAAAAGCAGTGTTGCCCTACCACGTGATCCTCTCCTTTAGGGCAGTCACTCTCTCTCCAAGAATGTCTGGATGTTTGGAAGTGTTGTGGCACCAACCGCGCTCTGGAAATTTTCCACCCACACCGGCCTCGTACGTACACATTAGTGACAGCACTCACAGCCCAGTCGCGCGAAACCTCAGCGCTGACATAAGCGAAGCACCAAAAAAATCACACGGTTAGCGCCACACTGAGCGCGCTCGCGAAAGAATTCACTGGGCCCCACTCTGAGCGCCCGCCCACACAGACAAAAGTTGAAATTTTTATAACTTGTACCAAAGGCTTGAATAGAGAAATAGGGTTCTTGTCACCACCAGATAATCAGACAAAGTACGTGCAAAAGAATAAGAGAAGAATGGAGGAGGAGGAGGAGGATCAGTGTTGGATGTTATGACAGTGGACCATTTTTTGATTTGATTTCGTCGACTGGGCAACTTGGAGAGCCATCATCGGGCTGTTGCGTTTGAGATACAAAAAAGTGCTTCATATAGTTTGAATGGAGTTTGGAGTTATTATAGAAACAGGAGACTCAAAAGGAGATGACACCATGGAGTCATTGGAATGTATGAAAAGATACACACAGACAAGAAACCTTACGGAGAACTATAAACAAGTGAAATGAAAGACTTAGATAGAAACCCACACCCAACAGGGCACTGAAAAAAAAAAGCACAGCACAACCAATGACGAAAGCAACTGACCCACCCATCCCTCCACGGCCATATTCTCTATAAATACCGAACAGATTACTAACAACCCCCCTGCAGATGGCTGCTTCTCTTCCACACCCAAAGATCGTCAAGAAGGTCACCAAGAAGTTCAAGAGACACCACTCTGACCGTTATGCTCGTGTCTCCGAGAACTGGAGAAAGCAGAAGGGTATTGACTCCTGTGTCAGACGTCGTTTCAGAGGTACCATCCCACAGCCAAAGATTGGTTACCGTACCAACAAGAAGACCAGACACATGATGCCATCTGGCCACAAGGCCTTCTTGGTCCAGAACCTTAAGGACTTGGACTTGTTGTTGTTGCACTCCAAGACCTACGCTGCTGAGATCGGCCACGGTGTCTCCTCCAAGAACAGAGTCGAGATCCTTGCCCGTGCTAAGGCTTTGGGCTTGAAGGTCACCAACCCAAAGGGCCGTCTTGCTCTTGAGGCTTGAATTTCCCTTTTTTACAAAACTGTACACAATAGTCTCTAATAACGCTTATGTTTTGGGTATGAACCTTTTTTTTTGTAGCTGTACATATTTAAAGTGTGTGTGACATCACGGGTGTAGTAGTATATTAAACCAGAGCAATAACACAAGAAAAGCATAGAGTGAGTGAGTGTTTTGTGTCCTGTTGGTGCTTCCGATATCAATATAATAACTCGTTAAAAAGAAAAACACAGGACCATATAAAGGAGGAACAAAGGGGGGATTGAATAAATCAGAAGAACAACCAGGCAATGATGAATGCGATGATGGCGAACATAATAACGGTGGTGATAGGAAGGGATGAATTCGACTGGATAGCCTGTTTAGACCCGGAGGCAGAAGTAGAAGTAGATGTAGACTTCTTGGACGAGGCCACATTCGACGCAACAACGTTAGAGTCAAGTTTCTCACTCAATGCATGGATCTTACTTCTGTCTTCCTCCGAGACCTCATCAACGGTATTCTTGATCTCCAAAGGCTTTTCATTGGTGGCACCACCAAGGGCAACACCTGAAGACACAGCAGATGGTACCTCATCCGAGAAAGGAACAACGCTATACTTCACTCTGATCTTCTTCGAGGCGGACTGGGCCTTAAATTCGGACTCAAGGGCACCCCATACCTCACTTACAGACTTCTCACCAAGGTCATATGGAGATGGCAAAGTCACTATGAGGAACTTGTCGGAACACTTGTAGTCCTGGGCGGGTTCCTCTTTCAGGCCCAGCAAGATTATGGACACTTCGCAGGTCTCACCAGGGGCCACCGTCGATGCATTAGGTCTGACACAGTATCTATTTTTTCCGGTTTGTTAGTACGTTGATGGAACAAAGATTATAGCAGCCCATGACGGGCGGCAAAAAAAAAAGGGAAATCAAAACTTACAACTTTGGCGCAGTTGTTTTGACCTTGAACGCGACGGTCTCCTGGGAGTTGTTCGTGATGGAGATGTACTCCGTCGAAGGCTGAGTGAACGGGGCTGTGTCACTGTTAGTATTTTATGTTTTTTTGTGTTTTTGTTTTGTTTTGTTTTGCTTTGTTGATGGCCCAATCAGGGCGGTTGGGGTCTCCTTGATCTAACCGTCAACCGCCCCCATATCGAACAATGGCAGGTACGTACACTTGAACTCCAAGACCTGTGGGAGGATGTCGATGCTCATATTTTTTGGGGGAGTGTGGCGGATTATGAACAATTTCTCAAGCTGCGTGTACAAAAGGTAGTAAGAAGGGTTATATAGATCTGGGGCAAGTTTGAAATATTATAATATCTATCTAAAATCGCGGTTGAGGGCCCACGAGAGAAAGAGCGCCTGGCTCCCCCGAGGGGGCAGGGTAGGGGACCAAGGGCCAAAAAAACATAGGCAATGGGTATACTTTTGAGACTATTATTTTTTTATACTATCTACTACGACAAAGAGGAGTAAATATGTCCCCTTTTTTTGGTCCCATCATATCTACAAATTCAAACACTACCAGCAATATCACAAATATCTCATTCAAAATCTCAATGTGTCGTGCTGGCCGGATTTCACCTCGGCCATTGAAATTCATATTCATATTCATATTGTTCTCCCCGATTAGGGAATATCCGGGGCATCGCTGTAGTTCCGACCTACACACAAATGGAGGTAATAATGAATGAATGATTTAGTATATATACAACAATCTCTCTCTCTCAGTAGTCTTCACCTCTGGAGACGACTTCCTTCATGTGTGGGTGCAATAGGATCGTGTGCTCGTACTGTGCAGTATAGCATCCCTTGATGTCGACCAATGGTGGATACTCTTGAACGATGCCCTCTCTTGCTAAATGTGTCAATGCTAAGAGATATTTGTCCTCACCAAGTCTGTCAAGGTATCTACGACAGAATGGGAGTGTACCGAAATTCTTGTCAATGGTGGCAAGTAATGTCTTGGCCCTGTTGAGTCTTAATGGCACGTTAGGCGCATCAACGTTCTTAGCATAATGAGAACATTCACCTTCACTAATGACATATCCACGACCAGTAGAACCAAAAGTTTCAATGGCAAAAGTCTCACCTTCTTCCATCTTAGTCTCATCACCATTCTTTACAATTGGTACAGATTTGCCACCATGGATATGATATCTGTCGATGTTATGTCCGTTCAAGTTACGAATACATTTGACAGGATAAGTCTTACCTTCAAGCTCAACTTCAAAAGATTCCATCACTTCTTGGATGGCTTCACCGATATCTGTCAATCTAACATCAATACCAGCTTCCTTAACACCAGTGTTTGTTGCCTCTTTCACGGCCTGCAACAATGTATCATACTTGGAGTTCCATGTCTTTGTAAATGCACAATCAACAATATATCCATCCATATGAACACCATAGTCAATCTTTATCACATCATCGTATTCCACCACGGTCTTATCGCCAGCATTTGGTGTATAGTGTGCAGCACAATGGTTTCTTGACACACCAGTTGGGAATCCAGGCCCGGCCTTTTTAGTATCAGGTTCATTACAGAAGGATCTTACAGTGTTTTCAATGGTCTCTGCTACTTCTGTAGTGGTCATCCCCGGATTGAATCTCGGCTCGAGATGTTTTCTCACACGACGATGGATCTCTGCAGCTTTTCTAAAAGCTTGCCATTTGAACTCGTTCTCATCTTGTCTGTCCAAGTATCTCTTTTCTTCAGATGTGGTTCTATACTGATTCTCATCTTTGTACTCCATCCACTCACCTTCTGGATATACACCTTCTGGGTAATACGACTCAATTGGCTGGATCGTAGTCTTCTTCTTCTTGGACTTGCTTTTCTTTTTCTTCTTCTTCTTCTTGTCGCCAGCCTCTGTGGTTTCATCATCGTCTTCTTCTTCCTCATCTTCCTTGTCATTCACTAGACTTTTTTGTCAGCTCTATCCCCCTCTTAAAAAAAGCATCAAACAAAACTAGACACACCTTCGAGCTTCTCCAGAGTCTCAGCAACCTTTTCGGCCACTGGCTCGGCATTCTCCACTTCCTTGCTCATCGTTTGCCCACTTTGGATTTTCTGTTCTTTTGTATTAAAGAAAGAAAGAAAAGGACAGTGATGATGCAGCTGTTGGGATTTATGTCTCGCCACCCTCGGATGTACATACATACATGCAGGTATAATATGATGATCCCCCCATCCCCGGAACTGGTTCCGCCGTGGGTGAAAAATCTGGATGATTCCCCTTGAGACTCGGTTTTAAACTAAAAGATGAACACCAGCAAGTGGTGGTTGAAAAAATAAGTAGAAATGTTGGCCTTGAGACAACAGTATCAAATGGGGATCACCAAGGTGGTCATGGGTCTGCGCTGGAACTCGTCATCTGCAAGTGTTAAGAGTTGGGGACTCAAGGCAGAAGGAGTGTCATCATCATCATCATCATCTACAACTAAAACCGGGGATTCTGTGGAAAGCCTGATGAACTCTCCAAGGATCACTCTCAACAAGCCATATATCAACAAGGAAGACTTAATGAATGCAAAGGAAGTGGCCAAGAGACTACCCATCACTGGGCCAATCGCTGGGCGTATGGTTAGAGTCGAGAACGGAGATGTGGATGGTGCTTTTAGATTCATGAGAAATATTATCAACAACAGCAACGTAAGATTCGACAAGCAGCAGCAGAGATTCTACAAGAAGCCTGGTAAAGTGCTTGAGGAGAAGAGAATCAGAAGAAAAAAGAGAATGTTTGATGAAGGAATCAGACGGTTGATGAACATTGTCAAGGAGGCCAAGAGAAGAGGCTACTGATTGTTTTATATATATATATATATACATAGTTATGGGACTTGTGGTCCTTGTAAATATCACGACTGCATTACGATCATCTTGTAGAAGGTCTATTTGCTTACGTACTAAGATTCATCAAAGACTACGTACCAGACATAAGTGGGCGCGAACGTATATCAAGGGAACTGGTTTTTTTGGATCCCCAAGGGACCCCTACTTAAATCCAAGATAACGATAACAAGAAGACTGCCGATAGATAAAGAATGGGCAAGGCTTCATGGCAGTCTGCGGCAGTAAATCTGCTTAACACCATCATTGGTAGGTTTTCTTTCAAGTTGAATTTTCTCATCTATGCAAACTGCTAACGGTTAACAAAGGCGCCGGTATGCTAGCGATGCCATTTGCAATTAAGGCCGATGGTATCATCATTGGTCTGCTGGTTATTCTTCTTTCTGCATTGACGTCGTCATTCGGGTTGTATCTCCAAGGGAAGTGCGCCAAGTATACAACTGCGGGCCATGCGTCGTTCTTCTCATTAGCACAGTTGACGTATCCTCAGCTCGGCGTGGTGTTTGATCTCGCCATCGTGATCAAATGTTTTGGTGTTGGTGTTTCATACCTCGTGGTCATTGGCGACCTTATGCCGAAGATCTCCGAGTCCTTAGGTGGTGACAATATGAACCCATGGTTTTTGGAGAGAAACTTTTGGATTACCATGTTTATGGCCTTCATTGTGGCCCCGCTATCTTATCTTAAGAAGATGGATTCTCTCAAGTACGCCTCGATGGTGGCTCTCTCCTCGGTCGCATATCTGGTCGTTCTCGTGTTCATCCATTTCCTACGCGGTGACATTGAGGATAGAGGCCCCGTAAGAGTTCTCAAACCACAGTCTACCACTTCGGTTCTCACAAGCTTCCCAATCTTTGTATTTGCCTATACCTGTCACCAAAACATGTTTACGCTGGTCAATGAGTTAAGCACCCCTAGTGGGAAAGTCATTAATAAGGTCATTGGCACTGCGATTGGCATTGCAATGTGTTTGTACATCTTAGTGGGACTCACTGGATACATTTCATTTGGTGATAACGTTGAACCAAATGTCATTGTTGGATATGCACATTCATTATCTTCTACAGTGGGTAGAATCGCCATTGTCATTCTTGTAATGCTTTCTTACCCATTACAATGCCACCCAGCAAGACTCTCCGTGGGGCATATCATCCACTACTTCTGTAACATCAAGGAGATCTCCAGAAGACCTTCCAGAGCAGCACTTTTACAACAACGCAGAGAGTCTTCCAACTCGCGTAAAGTGTCTCAAGCATCGCAATCAGTGGAGCGTCCTACAAGGGCTTACTTGGGTCCTACTGAAGAAACGTCTGCACTGATGGACAACTCGTTCAGTGAGGATACTTCAATAGACCTACAGGATGAGCTCTTGGAACAAGGGATGAACAACACAAGTGCACCGCCTTTGACAGGTACGCCTTTCTATCTTGTCACCACCGTCATTGTCCTGTTGTCGTACCTGGTCGCCATCACTGTCACCTCTTTAGCACACGTCTTAGCATTCGTCGGGTCCACTGGGTCCACTTCTATTTCTTTTATCCTTCCGGGAATCTTTGGTTACCAACTCATAGGTTCAGAGTACATTAACATCTCAGGGGAGTATGAGAACGTACCGAAAAAGACTCGGATGCTAAGAATCGCCGCTTTTGCATTGTCTATATGGGGTCTCTTGGTGATGATTGTATGTCTATCAGCTACAATCTTCCTCGGTGCTACGCATTAATAATGAAAAAAAAAAAGAGTTGTACAGGTGCTTACTCAATCAGCTCCACGTAGTTACTAGGACAGATGCCGATCTCGCCATTGGATCTCTTGGCCTGCCACCATCTGCTGTGGATATCGTTCACCTTCAAGATCTCGCCCTTCTCAAATGATATCTCGTTCTCATCGTCAGGACTCGACTCATAAGAGTACAGAGCTCTAGCAGTATATGGGAAGTCGTCAATCACCAGATTCGAGTCTGAGATCCCCGTAGCCATCGTACCTGTGGAGATGTGTGTATCACCGTTGTTTACCGACTCAGGGATGTCGTAGATTGGAGTGTTCGTGTTGTTTTCTCTCTCGGAGAAGTTCTCTAGGCCATTTAGCCTCGTCGATGAGACATATCTCTGGTTAGTCGACCACGTCGAACGTCTAAAGTCATCATACTGGCCATCTGTGGCACCAGCACCACCAGAGACATAAGACTGCGAACGGAAGGGATTGCTGGAGTTTCTTGGGCCCCTGAGAGAGAAAGAGTCGACCCACTGGTTCACTGGTGAAGAGTTGTCACCACCATAATAGAACAACCAGATGAGGTTCACCATCGATAGCAGCACCACACCTGCAGCGGCAGCAGCCTGTGCAGAACCATCGGCCCACACAAGGTTCGTAGCGGAGTTTGTCGTGTACAAGATGGCCACCCCAAGGGCACCAGTTAAGAACATCTTGTACTGATCCACGAGGTCAAACCCATAGAACATAAAGAGCATCACGAGCAGCAGCAGTTGGTACACGAGCCCCCACCACGTGAACTTCGGGAATGCCGTGGCCAAGTTAGAGGCCAGGGATCCGGCAAAGGCAATGATCCACGAGATCAGGGCAATGGACCACGTTGATACGACAAATGGGTCGGTTGTGAAGTTGGTTATGCGGAACGACGTTCCTGTTGGCTGGTGGGGTACTTTGGACATCTTTGTGTTATGTGGATATCTCACGTATGTGTGTGTGTGTGTGTGTGTGTCACCTACTGATCGTATAGAAGCTTTCACTTAATCAGCTAAGCAGTAGAAATCACCAAGATTGTAGTGATGAAAAGTCAAGCAATTGATATAGAATGGTACCCGAACGGATATAGAATGGTACCCGAACGCGAAAAGTAAACGAGCAATTGACAATTAATCTGTGTAGAAAAAGTATGTGAGAAAATGTCCAAAGATAAAGCTGTGTGTATGTATGTGTTCTTCTGATACCCAAACAGATCAAATCTCTTAGTATTTTGAAATCTCTTCTTTGTCTTAAAGGCAACTAATATACCCCTATATCACACAACGTAAACATTTGGAAAAAAAGAAAAAAGAAAAAAAAAAGGGGGGCCCAGATTCCTGAATCGATTCAAACATTTTCGTGTGGATCGCGTGTGGCGCATACCGAGGTGGTCGGCGCGTCGGCGCGGGGGGGCGGGAGAGGGGGATTTGGAGGCATCACATCGACGCGGATGTGATGCGATGACGTAGCCAAGAGAATCTAGACCGTTATTTACCGCACAGAGACATTCATATTATTTTTTACTTCATATATTCTAGTAGAAAGGTGCCCAACCGAGGTAAATCACTGCAAGATTCTTCACATCTGTAGCATCTTGAATCAACTCTTGGATTGTTGCCTCAACACTCAGGCCGTGGTTCTTGAGCTTACTCTCCACTCCCTTTAGCGCAGTGGCAGCCTCGGATCCATCGTCTTCATCAATCTTGATAATTTTTGTAGTATTGTCTGTGTTTTCTGTGTCTTGAAGTCTCTTTCTGCGTACTGGTGAGATGGCCCATGTATAAAGAGGGTCATACCTGAAAACGTTCAAAATACCAATGATCTTCTCCTCGTTCTCTCTTAGCACTTTAAACACCAACTCAGAGCCCTTTCTGAATGCACCTTCAACTCCAGTGACACCCAATCCATCCACTATATCTCTGGTGAGTCTAAATGGTACTAACTCTGGCACCGGTAAAAGCTTACCTTGGTCAAATGCAACTCCCAAGTCAATGTGAATAGGCTCACCAGTCTTCTTATCCAACAGGATATTGTTCAAATGACGATCTCCTAAACCCAATATGTGTCCAATAATCGAAGTAGTAACAATCCCTCTTGTATAAATCTGGCGACTGCTGTACCATTTATCCGTACTCAAGAAAGTGTTAAAGAAGAAGAATCTGAAAGCTGGTGGTGTCTTTTCACAGATAGCCTTATAAATCTCAATTCTCTCTGTGTTGGTCTTCTGTTGAACGTCCTTCATCATATAACGAGCCTCATCGAACGTTAGAGAATCTTCTTGATGGCATGGTTTCAAGATATCAGCCAGTGCCATCGAATTAGCAACAAATTCAATCATACCAGCTTGTGGACCTAGTGGAACAACTTTATACGTGCGGATCTTTAAGTCTCTCTTGCGTGTCTCCTTATTAGTCTGCAATATCACATTCACTTTCTCAAACACTTGTTCCATAATAGAGTCCTGTCTCAGATCATCAGTCGATCCTTTGAGCAGCATACTATGCACTGAGCCATCGCTCAATGTCAGCTTCATGATTTTGGGTAAACTGATACCAGAAGGTGCAATATAAACCAATGGATCAACAGATAAGATCCTTGGTAGCTTTCCATACCTGCAGTCCTGAGAAATAGGCACGTTGTTCAAAGTAGGCAATGGAACTTTCAATTGCGGTAGCGTCTTTAACCAGAAAGTGCCAATGTTCAAGTTATCCAATTTTATGTTCTGAGTACTCTTGGATTTTTCCGTCGCTAGTTTGATAGCGTTATTACACATCTCATCCACTGGTACAAGAACATCGTAAGCAAACTCCGCATTGCGCTTCTTCAGCTTGAGCATAATGGAATCAGCAGCTTCCACTCTGGAAGCAATGCCCTTATCAGTCTTTGAAATGTCATATTTACGATAAACCCTCAAGTTCACCAAAAAGTACAGAGAGTGGAATGGATGATGATAACAAATCTCCTCAATCAGGCTTTGTAATGCAATTTGGAATGAACTCGTGTCAGAAGATAAACGAGAACATAACTGATTCAGCCATGGAATGAACTTGTGATTTGCAATAGCTGGAAGATACTTTCGTACGACACGGTTGACAAATTCCTCGTTAGAGAACTGAAACCATAGGGCACACAGCTTATCAACGTCTTCGTGATCGTACTCATCACTCAAATTCAGAGTATTAATCAGGCTTCGGATAGCGGCGTCCACACATTGGTTCTTGCTGTTCAGCAGCAATGTATACTCGTCCTTCACAGTTGCTATCTGTGTGCTGATCTTGTTGTAAAACCTCTTGGCGTCACGTCTCTCCGAGTCTTTGACTTTCTTGTTCGTCACAATGGCCTTAAGCTCTTGTAGCTCTCTCTGTTTGGATTCCAATGAGATTCTTTTCCTTTGTAGCTCTTCGTCAAATGCCGGGGTTCTCAGTTGCTTGTAACAGAAATAGGCAATGTTGTGTAAAGCCTCGGCCTTCTCTTTCATGGAATACAATTCCTTTGTCTCTGTGATTGCTGGCATAACATACTCGGACATTATACTCTCAAACTTCTTTTGCCTCGACTCGGAGTTCCACTTTACCAAATATGATTGGAAGTAGGCGTTGGACAATTTCAGAGCATTTGGTGAGAAGTTCGGCACAATCTCTCCGGATCTTTGTGTCTCAATCTCCTTTGTCAGGATGGCAATAGGAATGAAAGTCTCACCTTGGGACCACAGCATCGAAGCGGACTCAAACTTGGCCAGTTTCTGGATCAACACCATGTTAGACTTCTTGGCAAGCTTATCCAAGAGCACCGTACTGTTGATGGATTTCTGTGCCTCACCATGAAGTCTAGCGTACTTGCCCAGTCTCGAGAGTTCAAACGCACTAGCGAATAGTGATCCTTCATCTTTATAGTAGGAAATGGTCTCAAATGCAATCTTTCTCGCAGAGATGATGTTCTCAAAGTCTTCTAACGGCGTAATACCAAACCAGCGATCAGTGCAATGGATGTATCTGTCAACATTGTCCCTCAGGTGCGCCTTAACAATATCCATGCGGGAGATATCGTCAATATTGGAAAGCGTGCATAACAGTCTCAGCTTGTGGTCTGAATCGGACTGCAATGTCTTTACCATCAACTTTTTACACAATCCGGACACTTCCTTCTTGGTAGTACTCTCCTTCAATGCTCTGAGCGCAGTATAAATGGTCTCTGACTCAGTCCGAGGATCCTCTGGTGCTGCGAGGTCCCACTGGTTTAACTTCCATGACCAATCATAGCTGTTCTCTAATTTATGCATAGGATCGGCATAGTCATTAACCAATCCAGACAACCCATGGAAGCTGTTTTCTAGTAAAGATGAAAACAAAGCTTCACGCGAAGCCTCGATGCCAATACCACCAATCTCAGATTCAAATCTCGCACTGTTGAACATCACTTGCTGTATCGTGTGGTCGTTGGTCATATTGGCCAGGTTAATGGCATAGTCCAGCGAGGGAACAACAGGGACACCATACAGCAGATCAGAGTCGTTTATGGCCTTGTAGATCTCAGTCAAGTACACGGTATGCTGTGAAAGGAGTGTTGCCGACTTCTCGGGTGCCCAAGGCATTAGTGCTTCTTCAAGTAGTGACAATGCAAACTTTGGATACCCACAGCTTTGTGCGATCGCCGATACCTTCCACAGGTCCAGCCGCTTCCAGACGAATCTGAAGTTGTTAGGGCATAGATCTAGTGTCCTGCTGTAATCTGACTTGGAAGCCTTTGCGCTTCTCCTCGAACTCGACCTTGTACCACCGTTTGAGTTCATCAAGTTACTTGGCTGGAAAGAACTGCTAGTGACAGCTTCGTTGCAGGCCTTTCTTGCAGTGCCAATACTATCTGTGTGATCCAGGTTGTCCTCTGATCCATCGTGAGCATCGCTCTCAGAACACACCCTAGACAGCAAGCACAATTGCATCAATATTCTCTTTCTGTCTCCATCCAAAAGCGAAAAGTCCGCTGAGACACCACTTTGAATAAACTTCCACAACTCTCTGGCACCAAGTGTATTTTTCTGGTATACAGTGTTCATCCACAGTGCGTTGATGAATCTAGCAGCATTGTTCTTAAACCGCTTGATATAAGTTTCCATACAGCGGAAGAACGGAAGCAGGGTGCCCAAGAAAGATAAAAGACTCAAGCAGAGCTTCTGACACCAATCTGACAATGGCAATTGCAACCCTTCGCCAAAGAAGTATGAAAATGGTTGGGAATCATCATCCAGGTTGTAATTCGAGGCATTGTAAACCACGGAGAATGTGAACTGGTCCATCGGAATAAGCACCTTGGACGGATGGGAGAGGCGCTTCTCAAATCCAACAATCCTCTCATAAAGCATTGGATCCTGCTCATAACCACATAGCAATGAACCAAAGACGCCATCGATGAGCAGATCCTCGTCAAGATCTAGAGGTCCCTTATGTAATTCAGCAAAGGCATCATACAGAGCCCACAGATCACCATAATAAGGAGCCATCTCGTGTTGGATGATACCGAGGTTTTCCTTCTTCTCTTGCAACAATTTGTCACCTGTCTCCATGTAGTATTCTCCCAAGTACTTGGCAATAAAGTTCTTTAACTCAATACACATCTCTGAGTGACAGTTCTGCAATAGCATTCTAGCAACTGTGTCTTCTGACTTAAACTGGTAACCCAAAACTTCATAGTCGTGGAGAGATAAGATCAGGGAGATACCACTGAGCACACTTTCAATGGTTTCCTTGTCCTCTTCAGTGGTGTACTTCATCAAGTAGCTGACAAGATCTGAAAGTATAGAACACATTCTTGGATAATCCTTGGACGTCGGGTCTCTCAAGTAGTCGCAGAAGGGCTCAAACAGCGTCATTGTGTGGCTTGACTTGGGAATCATCTGATAGGCCTTCATCAATGCATCATTCAGTTGAGGCCTCACACGATGGCCTTTTCTGATGAGTGTTGTGACAGCATCAAATAGCTTAACCAGAGCGTTAGGAAACAAGGAAGTCTGGACCACATTTGGCACCTGATGTAGAAGAAACTCCATCAGGCACGAAGCATCATCATGCAGCTCTTCTGTAGCGAGGCACTCACAGAGCTTCCTCAAGAGATACTCTACAACGTCCTCGCCTTGCAGCCCCTTCTGGCCGAGAATAAAGGTCAGCTTCAGCCTCCTTAAACATATGATCTTTTCCTGTAAGAACCTGGACTGGAACAACCTGGTCAACAGTCTCTTACAAATGAAGTAGATCACCGGGGGTGACTCTAGCCTGCCTTTGCCGTGTTGGCAGAGCTCACGGACGGCGGTTGCTAGGTCAATGGCAATATCCGCAGTGCCATGAAATACTTCAGAATCCTCGGATATCAACAAACTGAGAGTAGCATCATCCTTGCAGCCTGAGATGCATCTGGCGAAGTCGGATTCTCTGGAAACATCGGCCAACTCAAAGTAACGAAGAATAATGAGATTAGACTGATACTCAATCTGGCTGTGGTCAAACATCTCCACCAGGGAGGCCAGTGCCTTATCCTTGATCCCACCTGATGCGTATGATAGTGGGATCGTCAAAGACAAGGATCTCAAAGCCAAGTCGTCTTCGCCATCAGCAGAACAGTTTTGCAGAATATACTGGACGGTTGTCGATGGTGGCCTCTTGTTGGCTTTACAGATGGCGTAGAGAATATGTGCGTTATCGGACACAAATGACTTCACATTGGCATAGCCCAGTAAGTAATGAGGGAAATGGGAGAAGTCAGAGAACTCGTTATACCAGGACGAAAGCAATGCGAGTCTCAGGTGTTCTGGCAAGCTTTTGTATGTTGTCATACCACTGGTTGCAATGTAACGGAAAGAGCGGTCCAATGGTCTTCTGAAGTAGAAAGATCTTCCAAATCTCAACAAAGCAGAAATACACGAAACGAATAGGAAACTGCTGACCTCTGAAAACGATTCCATGCAAATGCAGTATGTCGCAGCACCCTCTGGAGATGAATCCGGTCGAGTGAAGCGCTTCAAAAGCTTCTGGAAGTAGAGATGTTGTGATGTACTGTCCAACTTCGAAAGATAGTACTTAAGAGACTTTGAAAGACGAGCCTTGACGTGGTTGGACTCCAGGCCCCAAATTTGCAGTATTTTCACATCATGATCTGGGTTCTCCAGCAAGTTGAGAGTGTGGCCTCGTGAAATCAGTGTGAGAAGCAACGACCCCAAAAGCACGTTGGACTCAGTATCACAGATACCGTCATTATCAAAGATCGTCACCATGTACGTCAACACGTTCGAGAAGAAGCTCCCACCGCTCGCTGGCGTCGACATGAGCTCATCACAGAAGGCTATGCAGAACTTCAGCAACAAACATCTCACCACTGGCGAGCGCTGGCCACGGTCAGAGTTCAGGCAAGGTCCCAATACTCCGATAATCTTCTCCAAGTTTACCTGTTTCTTCCTCGCACCGAGGCCCTCCCAATATCCTAGCATTTGAAACAGTGGGAAAACACGCTGGTCCTCCGAAAGAGATGACAAATACTCCAAGATCTGATCTGTGTCTGTCGACGCACCCAATACGCCATCAAAGTCCGAGTTGAGAGTCTGGATGAGCTTTGTCAATTTCTGTTCTGTAGTGGAGAAATGCGAGATGTCGCTAAAAACAACATAGTCGGACTTCACAGTCTCGTATCTGTGTCTTCTTATCACAGCAAAGTCCTCGAAATCGTTACCATGCATCGAGCTGTCCATGCTGAAACTTCTCTCTTCTGATCCTGATTCAGTGAGTCTCCTGATATCAAGAGCCTCTAGCACAAACAGCCCACCATTGTTGAAGATTTTCATCTTGTTCAACTCATCAAGTGTCTGATCTTGTGTTCCCGGTGACAAAGTGAGATTCTCAAGTGCAATGACCAGTCCACCCTTAAGTCGCTCTGCCGAGCTGTTCAGCTGCACGATGGAGTAGATGCCTTGATAGATGATGATACCATAAGACACGGATCTGGACAAGACAACTACATCTTCAATGGTGTTACTTTGGTCCAAAGCCAGCAGTAGTGCATCCACAACCGGTTCCAAATACAAAGGAGATGTTGGTGGCTTGATAGAGTTGAATCTTCCAGCATGGACTAGTACAGCTGGCTGAAGCTTTGGGCTCATCACGCTGAAAGGAAGAGCATCCAGTTCCGTCCACTTGGAGTTAAACCTGGAGAATAAGTCATCATGGACCAGCACAGACTCCTCGAACATGCCCTGTTTGCCCAAGAGCCAGAGGATGAAATGAGGTAGTAGATCACATTGCCCTTTCTCTAGTCCAGCCTTTGTCAACTTGATGCTGAGCCAATGATACATCATGTCGCCAGTGCGGAACTCGCCAGTATTGAGAAACTTTGAATGTGATGTGATACTCATCCAAAACTTCAGTGTGTCATTGGATAAATTAGCTGGCCCATATACGTGAGGCATCTCAAAAACAGACCTTATCAGCTGGCTGATTGGACGGTCTGTTATGACAAAAGATGGAATCGACAAGATCTGAATGATGAGTTGGCATGCTGAATCAGCGTTATTTGAATCCTTGATCATCTGGAGATTAATACGCAGGAGTTCATTGCACTCATCAGTCGTTGGCTCCCAGCCATACTGCAACAGCGTTCTGATCAGCAGTGAAGACCATGAACTCAGCTCTGTCTTGTCATATAACATCGCAGACCCAATGCTGAATGCTGATATTTCTGTCTTATACGTGGAGATGTGCATAGTCATGAGCTGAAGGCCCGCCGCCTGCACTACTGCACTGCTTGAGGCAATCATCATTGAGAACACCTCAGTAGCAGAAATGGAGTCGCTCAATATGGATTCAAAAGAATAGAGTGTATCGGTTCTTCTTCTCTTGCAGATCTGCTCTGTCGTCGGTACTTTTGCCCTGGTGCAGTATAGAGCATTGATGAGAGCCACCCGTGATCTCAGTGCCATCCAAGACCTCACGTGGAGGTGCGAGGAAACTCCCATGGTATGTGTGTTTGTCCATGAGCTCTTAGGATTCTCTGGATTGTAAAATTGGATCATATGTGGTTTGAGTGGAAATTGGGTCGTGTTGATGAGATAAATCAGCATGCCATCAATGAAGTGTATCAGATCGTCCTTAAGCTCTCTGTTTTGAAGGATAGCCTCCTCTGGATCAACAACGCTGAAGAATTCTACGTCACAGCTGAGATACTCAGCTGATAGAATGCCAAAGATCGACAACTGATCCCTGAGAGACTCAATGTTTGTCTTGACAATCTTACCAGCAGCCTTGATCACAGCCCTGGCAATGGTGAAGCCGTCGTGTACTGCCGATGTTGAATATGATATGAGTGTATGGTTTGCAACTTCTAGTGCAATCGCTGTAGCAGATGTCTCCTTCTTCAGGCTCTTGAAGTACAGCCTAAGGAATTCGGTGAGCGGTTCTCTGATCTGTACCATTGCAACTGACGGCACCAACAGTAAGTACTTCAAAGAAAGCAACAGATCGGAAAAGAACTTCTCAGTGGTATTCACAGTTGTCTGTTGTATCAGTGCCTTGAGAACCATCTTCATCAGTTTTGCCCAATCGCCCATAGTCAAGTGATCTCTGTGTATGTCAATGGCGATGAGCTCCACAATGATCTTGGAGAAGTTCATGGCGAATGGCTCGAATATTACGTCCTCTGCGGTAAAAAATCCGTGCATAACGTACATTAGGCACTCCTTCACAAGTCGGTACTTCAGCTTCCGTGGGTTCATCAGTATCAGCTTCCTCAGCACGTACGCTTCCATTTCCAGTCGTGATCGTGTAGCTGGCGATGCGTTCTTGTAGTAGCCCGCCCTATCCGAGTTCATACACCCAATGAGAGCCTCAAAGATCGCATTCAGCACCTTCGGCTTAAGCATATCGGTACCCCTGGTGAGCTGCTCCAGCTGCTCCAGCCCTTCATTCCGGTCCTTGATCTTGGTGGACTCCAGCTTAGCTATTGGCTCCATTGTTAGTGATCGCTTGCGAAGTTGAGGGTCCCATGGTGAGGGGGAAAGCACATACAGGTCACCGTGTACAGATCAATGCCATTCATCGTGTCGATTTCGACTCAGTGTGTCTCCTAGAGCGTGTTTAGTGGCTTTAAAACGCATCATTGATAGAACTTCCTATAACATTTAGCCGCCCACCAAAACAAGAGATCAGGGGCCCTGGTACGCGCACTCTGTATGGAGGAGGGGGAGAGGGAAGATGGAGAATGGCCACATATATAAGTCTACAACCACCAAACAGTTCCGTTATGTTACATTCATATTTTCCCCCCAGGACTATGTAGTTTTAAAATGACATTAATTTTTGAAAGCAAATTTAAACGACAACACCAGAGTTGGAAGCAATACGAGGCCACAAGTCGGCACACTCCTTACCAACTGGACCAGTGATGGCAGAACCCTTCATCTCACCCTTTGGGTTGACAATGACACCGGCGTTGTCCTCGAAGTAGAGGAAGACACCGTCCTTTCTTCTCCAGGCCTTGGACTGACGGACAACGATAGCTGGCATGACCTTCTTTCTCAATTCTGGCTTACCCTTCTTGACGGTGGCCATAACCATGTCACCGAGGGAGGCAGCTGGAAGTCTGTTCAATCTGGCACCGAAGCCCTTGACAGCAATGATGTAAAGGTTTCTAGCACCAGAGTTGTCGGCACAGTTCATGATGGCACCCGTTGGGAGACCCAACTGTTGGTTTGTTAGTATAACGTTCTGAAGTAAAAGGTAATAGAAAGCACATGTAACGGAACGGTCAGAAGGGGTGGGATGATCGTGTGACTCTCCTTCTGTATTGTAAAATGGTGTTGCGTGTAAATTCTGTATGTTGCATGCATAGATGGTGGACATTTCAATACTGGTAACTTTATGACCGGTCATGTGCCACCTTATGAAAATACCACATCTTGTACTGTATGTACTCTTGAAGACACTATTAGTCTTGCTCTGTGGTCGTGGTATGTATATCCGTTGTTTTCCATGGAAGGTCAGCAGTGTGCAGTGTTGCTTGCAATGTGGTGATATCCTTGTATAATTCTTCCGTCTTTCCTCCTCGAGTAGTGATCATCCCATGTTCCCATTTGGACGGTTCCAACACGGTTGTGTAACTTCCTGGTATTCTCTGTTACGTACGGAAATTCTGTACTTGTTACCAGAAGCACCAGTGGACATTTTGGTTGATGTATATGGCTTATAGACAGGTACTACACTATGAGGTTCATGAGTGTTGAAAATGATTTTGTATTTTTCACCATGCCGCGTCCTGGGACTGCGCCCGCGAAACAGCTTTTCACCAATCTACTGCCCAGTTCTCGCGCATTTGGTGCCAAACGGCAGGCTCGCATACAATTTTTCTCCGCGCTGGCTAAAGAAAGCAACGGTAGGGACAGTACGCTAAGATTCGAAAAAAGACACGTTGGTGTTCAGGTGTTTGCGCTAATATCAGCCCTATTATATATCACGTGTGAGTTGGAATTCGCGGCAACAACCCCTTTCCTTCATGATTGGTTTACTTATAGTGCAGGCTTGTTGAAGGGACCTTCTAGTTGTAGTGGCACACCAAGGGATCCAAATTTGGCTCCAAATTACACACACCTTACAACTGAAGAGGAATGGCTGCGACAGATTTGCAAGAACAGAGGAAGCGGACGCGGCCCTGGGAATGTTCATCGCCAGTGGCGATTGTTGATATTGATATTGATAATGATAATACAGGGAAGACACGATCAAAACAAAGGAAAAAGTCCAGAATCGTTGGTGGATCTTCAAGCTCGTCCATCTCAAGTACGCCCAGAGCCACGTCGATACCCCAAAATGCACATGTGATTGATCTTGATGATGAAGACGATGATGACATTCCATATACACACTCACGATCACAATCTCCGTTGTTAGTTGAATCATCGGATGCCAAAGATGACAGCTTGGTACAAGAAATTGAGGAAGCAACACGGACCAACACGGTTCAAGTACCAGATGAGGAGATAATCACCATAGATGATGATGCTGTTGATATTGTGAATGTCCCCGATGATGATAATGACGACAATGACGATCTACAAGCTTACTATGTGATATCAGACGAAGATGAAGATGAAGATAACGTGGATCCAGAGTACAGATCTACACAAAAGACTGTGTCGGAGCAGCTTCTAGATAATACCCAGATAAACACCTCGAGTCTCAAGACGGCGCGTTGTGCAGTGTGCTTTGACAGTCCGGAGAAAACCCTCTTCCTATCATGTGGCCATATCTACTGTGATAAGTGCGTTTTCAAAGCCCTTAGCTCCATGAAGTCGAGTAACTTACAAGGAGGTCCGTGCTCGCTGTGCAGAGCGTACACGCCATACAAGAAGATTATGGTACTGAAGGTGAAGAAGAAACGGAAAGTACTGGATGGGAAATGACAATAGAGTTATAACTATGAATAGTCTGTCTGGTTGTATATGTATTACTACGGATTTGGGATCTTTTGGGGCGTTTTAACGAAAGTCTGGTCTACTTTATGACATGCTGTTTCTTTGTATGCGAATGCGCTCAGGCTCACATACATATAACCGGAGCTACGTCATCGCGCGTATTATCGGTATCGGTTTTTGTGTCAACAACAACCTGGAGAATCGCAGAATCAAAAATGAGGAATAGATCCAATCCAATTTTTTGCTACTTATCAGCATGTGAGAGTACTTTTTTTGTCCATAGAGCCCCTAGATTTGCGTTACCAGCCACTTCTTTGCTAACCATCCGTCGCTCATATGGGCCCATCCAACAACAATGGCTACTTCAGTGCCATCAGAACACATCTCACACGCAAACAGCATGACGACTCACCAGTGGTGTTCTCTTCCAAGTCTAGTGAAAATGAGGACTTGGGGTTTCAGTTGAGGTACACTTCGAGTCACGACACTTCCCAGGGTGAGACCTTTGAATGGCCATTCTGCTCGCCATCTGGAAGTGTGCAACAGCGCGCTGAATCACACGCTACGTCGCTGCCAACGTCCCGCCCATATCACCAGAGCACCAACCAAGAGAACTCGCTACTGAGTTCCTTCAGCGGGCTTACACCGCAGAAGAGGCGACCATCTCTCAAGCTGAGAAGTAGCACCAGCATCCAACGAATCAAGGACTTTCCACTGTGCACTTATCCCGATGGAACTTCATCCTGGGTAAGTCGTGGAAGCTTCAAGGGGCTTATAGATACCCGTCCATCGAGATGTCTGTTCAGGAATTACGGGTTGTTGAGCCATTGCACTTTCAAGAGCTGTTACTGCATGCGAATGCCGATTGTCGCTTCCCCGTTGAAACAGTGCCTCAGTGCAGAGGACATGGCTATGAATAACGAGAACGAGGACGTTTCTTTCTGTGTTCAGACAGATGATCCTTCGAGTTTCAGCGGAAGACTTTGTCAGATGTCCTGGATGAAGCTTCGCAGTCTCATTGAGCCAACAACAACGGAGATCAGAGACAGTTGGGCCTCGTTTGAGGAGTTTAACGCTGGTCTTGTTGCGTCGGTCGAGTCTGTTGTGACCTTGCCAAAGACCAAGAGGTCCTTTATTCACGGCAATTTCAAGAAAATGGTGGGAGGAAACAAGAGTCTGTCCCCTGAAGTTGTTGGTATCAGAAACAATGCGTTGGATATGAAGGCACACTCCAGCCCTTCGGCCCGCGTGGGCAGCGGCGCTAGTTCTCTGCAGAGTCCTAAGATGGTGTCTTTCAACAAAGTTTGTCGTCTGTCCGCTGCTGGTTCTGTTCTTTCCATCCAGCACCCCGTTGTGCGTTCTGTGTCGTCACCTCTTTAGATGTTATCTATGAGTGAATCAAGTGCGATACTGTCCAGCTACGCATTTCGTCCCGGACCTCTTGTTCGCTGATGGTGTCCTGGGGTTCGACTGTAGATGTTTCCTCTGAAATCTTTTGGATTTGTAAGTCGACAAAGCTTTCACCCTGTTCATTCTTAGCCCATCCGTCCCCGCCATGGATGATATCATCAATGCTTTCCTCTCCCGAGAATTCACCAGGGCGTGGATCCCAGGACATTTCAAAAGTCTTCTGGTGTAGTTTGCTCACAATTGGGTCGGAGATAATCTTGAGCGATCTGTGTAATTTCTGCTCGGTTGAGGTTAGTTGTGAATCGCTCGGTGTTCTCTTGTGATCTCTGCTATAACGCCCCAGCGAAGGGTGTTCATTTGTACCCAATGAGCTTGCCTCCTGCAGAGAGTCACTCAGAGCCGAGGCAAGCCCACGAGATCTCAAAGGTGGCACTGTGATATCCTTTTGATCACCCTTGAGCAGCGTCATTCCTATCTCCACGCTGAGCACGGCGTTGACTTTGGAGTCTTTCAAGAGGTACCTCATCGGTGTTGTTCCCTCGTCGCCGCAGAACTCTGCCACATTGAGCGAGACTTTGCCCACGAGTGTCTTCTCCATGTGTGATGGCACGAGCTCGTCGGCAACGGCAATGGCATTGGCGGCCTTGGTGTGTGCTCTCATGTGTGGTCTCTCGGAATTCGAACTCGATGCCCTATGATGGTGATGTTGGTGATGCCTCACCACGGCGTAAACCTCCAGTTCGAGTCTCTTCTCCTGCAATACGCCATGTGAGTCTGTTGACAGTTTCACCATGAACTCCTCGGAGTGTCGCCAAATACACCTGTAATCCCTGATATGTGCCGGTGGTGTTCTGCCCCTGACGGTTGGTAATGTGTTGGCGACGCGCCATTGGACATAGCAATGACCGTTAGGTTTGGGGATGTTCGAAAGATCCGTCACCACCAAAGTGAGGAGGTACTTTGGCCTGGCCATCGCTTAGTGACTTAATTGTCCCTTTTTAGTGTTGCTTTTTTTAGCGGAATATGCAAAAGAGGGTATAATTAGTGTATTCGGCTCCCAAGGCATCTGTCAGATTCCGCATTGCGCTCCACCCGTGTGCGTATGGTTTTCCCAGGGCTCGCAACCACCCTTATCAAGATTATGTAAGCGATGAAAGAAGATGTTACATTATAGAAAGGATTAAAATGGGTACAATTATCAAGATGCTGGCGTCCAATGTGCTCCAAGGTATATGCAATAACTAACAGTACTCTGCTATAATCTGCTTCATCAGCATGGACGAGAGATACGTGACGTCCCTCATCACAAAAGCCATCACATGCGTATCCATAAAGTTCACCACTCTTTCTAGTAAGACGTTATGTGATACTCCATCAGGTCCAAATTTGTCAAATGCATCGTCCGTAGCACAACGTAGAGACTCTAGCAGAGACATATACTCTGGAAGTTGGCACACGTCACGCATTGAGCGGGATGAGACGGAAGTGGAAACACTGATTGAGCGAGAATGAGTATTGGAAAGTGAAGATTGTGAATGGTGTTTATCATGTATCAGTTCTCTGCTTTGTCCATACATCGGCACATTCAAAGAACTCTGCTGATGCTGCTCCGAACTGAGCATACTGCCACGCTTCATCTTCCCTTTAAGCTTGTCCAGAATTAATGACCGTCTGTTGAACTTCTTCTTCTCTTGAGACGTTGCCCTTTCCAATAGCGATAGATGGCTTGTCATATGTGCCACTTCTTGCTGCGCATTCCGACTGTCCGTTCTCTCCGATAGTCTCTGTGATGGCGACTGTGTTATGTTAATGGATATTTGGTCTTGTGACTCGTCCGGAGGACTGGCAAACACATTGTATGCATCCATGAGCTTCTGATAGTAGTGTAGTGTGGAATCCACGCTACTAAGACTCAATGTTTCGTCCCTGACGGCAATTTTTCGTAGTAATGAAGTGACTTCTCGGATAATGCCTACTTTCACACTACCATTGGGCACACCATGACAGTTCTGCAAAAAGATCTGCTTACTCATGAAGAATCTATCAGTGAGAAGCACACCTTTCTCCGATTGGTACGAATCAATGATCTTATTGAGAAAATACTGAACTCTGGCGAACGTCATCTCTGGGATCTTCAATTCTTTTGCCTCTTCATCAAATGGAAGTCTTAGTGATAGTGGCCTTGGTGTCATTTCCCCCAATGCAGTGGGCGTCAAAGTCTCGCGTGGTTGTAAGGCATGCCCAAAAGTTGCTGTCGCTGCACTCAATGGTGTCTTTGGCGTGGGCGTCTTAACATCAACTTTAATATCAGCATAGTCGTCAAGGTGTGTACGCGCATTCTGTGAGGCATTAGCTGCCCCGAAGGTTCTTCTCGGTGATCCACGTATCTCACTGCTTGTCTGTGGGTTACCGTTGTTACTCTTCCAATACGATGACACTTGTGGTGAAGCCAATGAGAATGAATCACAGCTTGAGCCTTGGTCAGAGTTGGACACTTTGATAAGACCGTATGTTGGGAACGAGTTCCCCGACTGTGTAGAGTGTATCGAGGCCGTGGACCATCTCGTGTGGTCTGTTGACGGAGCCGCGTACTGTCTCCGCGGCGTTGTGTTGATGATCTCCCCAAAAGTGTCCATTATTGAGTATAGAATTGAGGCACGGGTAATAAAATCGGGAAGCCAATCGATCAAATCAGGG
>JAKUBZ010000067.1:0-33941 GCA_030567055.1 Petasospora taoyuanica
GGGGGGGGGGGGGGGGGGAGGTGGGGTATGCTTAGGTAAGCGGCCCGATACTAGAGGGCGCAAAAAAAAAAAAGGTAAACAAAAGAATGAGGCCGATCTCTGAGGTTTGGGGTCATAGAAACGGTTTAATTGGTGATATTGGTTGTTACTTTATTGGTGAATTATTGTCGTATTACTCTGGTGGATTCTCTCTTTTGCACTTTCCCTCCTCCATAGTCTTGACGTACTCCTCCTCCTCCTCCTCCTCCGCACTGACCTTTCATTAACATTCTCTGTCATACGATCACAACGGACATTTTAAAAAGAGAGAAGAACACATAAATATGGCTGAGGTTATAGCAATTGACTCCGATCTGAGTGGATCCAACTTGCAGAACCAGTCGATCTCCACGGACTCGGAAGAATCCTTTCTGATGAAGCAGTTGAACAAGTCTCAACTTTTCAACAATACTTCGAACTCATCAGGGTCTAAAGGAGATCATCCCGGGTGTAACAACAGTGCTGGCATGAGACGGTCCTTCTTCAGAGAGAGCTTCTTAGATGAGGATGGTGCTATGAAGTCCTTTAGCGTTTATCATGACGCTATTAATGAGACGACGGATGAATCAAGAGATGTTTCCCTTAGTGGGCTATCAAGTTTTGACATTGAGCATGTTATGGACAAAGGCGTTGCCTCTCCTCTTCAGCAGCAGCCACAGATACACTCCATGCATCCACCTTCCAACTTACACAACATTCTGGGTGAAGTGGATAACAACAGAGTGAAACAACATCGCAAATCCGCCTCTGTGTCCAGATCTGACTCTTTGAAAGAACAACAGTTGAGAAAGACACATAAGCGTATGTCTGGTTCTTCTTTTAGAATCTCGGCGTATGGAGCGCTGCCATTGACAGATGATAGTAATAGCAGTACGGGGAATTCCAGTGGGAGCGATCGCCGTTTACCACCTCACAACGCAAGTCATTATAACACGAGTTTGTTAAACATCAGTGTCATTAATAACACTACGAGTACTTCAAATGATTCATTCCAAACAGCAGATACCCAGAATATCTTGAAGCCACCAATCACACAAAACAGAGCATCATCGTTATATGATCCACAAACACCAAGATTATCCCAAATTGAATTGGAAGAATCCTTGTATCATACGATCCAAAGAGTGCCAACTCCTCAGTATGCAGCACCTCCACCACCTACTACAGGACCAAACAACCCATCTGATCTGACATTGGATAACCTGGCACAGGTTGCTAGGAAGCAACAGTCATCCTCCACTCTCGGGTCGTACAAATCAGCTCGTTCATCAACACGTGAGAATATCTTGTCATACGAGGAGACAAGACGTAAGCAAAGAGGAACCCCACATCTTCTCATGCCCAATTCTCAGTTGAACAGCACAGGGAATATTCAATCCAATGTGAGATTCCATGACTTCTTGCCAAAGCCATATGAGTATGTTCCAAACCAGAGTGAGGTTGGTGTTACACCTTCGATCCACTCACCATCTAGTGATGAGGCACTGGATGATGCCTCAATCAAGAACACAAAGAGAGCACGGATGTACAGTGGTCAATCACTGGTGAAAAAGGACATGGGACTGAAAGAGTTCAAATTGAGACCTCCACAGAGTGGTGAGTCTCATCCCGTTGATCCATACTATAAGAAAGATGCCAATGGCAACGGGGAGTTCCCGAATGATACGCTATTGGAGAAACTGCACCAAGACAGAGCCAACAGGCCATTAAGACGTCATCATGATACGCGCCAACTGGCATGGTTGATATATTTCGTATCGTTTGCCATTCCGCCATTGTTCTTCTTCCTCGGGTTTGGCCTGCTGGATCCACACTTGGGCAATATCGACGTTGGACTGAAGAGGATCAGTCTGCTCACTGGCGCAGTTGTGATGATATTTACACTGGCAATGGTTGCCGTTGGTTTTGGCGTGGGAATCACACAGGCCTGAAGACGACGTGTATATACATACAGACACATTAATGACTACACTTACACATTTTCTCGGCATGTCGGCCCGTTGGGGGTTCGCTGCATGAGAATCCTCTGTGTGCATCACGTGCATGGAGACCTAGATCTCACAAAAAGTAAAGTGCAAAAAAGCTTTGAACAAGCAAGCAACTGGATAAAATAGCAAACACCAACGATTAACCATAAAATGAGGTCCATTGTCTTTATCGATTTAAACGGTACAAACTAACGTCTTCTCCTCTGCTGCTGCTGCGCCCGGGTGCGGGCAAAGGCCCCAAAACGCGGGATCGCTCGGCAGATGGCAAACAAATAAACGGCACATTTTTAACCCCAGCTTTTTTTTAAAGTTGGTCACACAACCCCCTTTTGTTACATAGTAGATTAACACAAAGTATCCCACGTAAGAATATCTCGACTTGACACAGGGCGGCTAACTCAAGGAGCGCACCAGTGAACTTATCGGACCGGACAGCCCCCTTATTTGCACAGCCTACCTATCTGCCTGCATCACCAGGGCTTATCTATCACACGTCCCCTTGCACAATCTCTCCAAACTACATAGAGAGAGAGAGAGAAAATCACCAGAAGTTCATCTGCCACCGCTTTACAAAGGAAGCCACAGGTAAACCACAAGATGGGTAACGTTCCCGCGAAGGAGGGCCGTGGCGGTAACCCAGGGTACCGCAGAAGAGCGAGCTCATTAGCACAGTCAGCACATGGATTGGTTGCTACAACTTCCCGGCTAAAGGGCGCAGCATCACAAATCGGCGGCGGCAACATTCCAAAGAAGCAAAACCGTGTTGAAAGGGAGAGGTTTAAGGAGTTACATGCGCAGGGACTGTTGGTGAAGTATGACGAGAACGTGGATGGTGGATATTTAGCGCCATATGGGACATACAACCTGAACTTGGACTATAAGATCAGTGTCGTAAAAGAGGCAATTATAGAGAGGAAAATCGCACCGTTCTATACGCCATTGCAAGAGTACGATCCTGAGTGGGATGATCAGAAGCTTATCGATCTGATAGACTCGCTTCGATTGAGAGCACTCCCACAAGATGCCGAAGATGAGGATGAGGACTTGGCATACGACACAGAGAGTGTTATTGAATCACTCTTATCCAGAAAGGAAATGAGAAGGCACTTGTCCAAGAAGTTCAACAAGGAGTTGAAACTCAAAAGACTTAAATGGCAAGAGAGAGAAGAACAGAGGTATAGACGTGAGAAAAATGAGTCCAAGCAGACGGCTTCCAACGACTTGAAACTGATGCTTTATAGAAACTGTCAGGAATGCCCAATCTGTTTCCTTTATTACCCAAAGTGGATGAACCTGTCACGGTGCTGTAACCAGGCCATCTGTACCGAATGCTTTGTACAGATCAAAAGACACGAACCGCATTTCCCACATGACCATGACGATGAGAACGAAGCAAATGACGAATCACAACACGATGCTAATGAATTGATGTCTGAACCTGCCAATTGTCCTTATTGTGCTACCCCTAACTTTGGTGTGACATATCAACCACCAAGATTCAGAACAGGACTGGGTGGTATTGCACCAAAGTCATATAAGGATCCGGTTACTATCAATGCTGAAAATGCCATTGCAGAAGATGAGAGCGTGACTAAATTTGAGATGCAAGAGGAATATTTCCGTAAGAACAGTATCCCTACAACGGCAACAGGTGTGAGACGTGGTTCATTACCAGCTACTCATCCAACAGTTGTGACCACAGACTATATCCGTCCAGACTGGGAACAAAAATTACAAGCTGCTAGGCTGAAGTTGGCAAAGAGGGCTGCCGCTGCTAGTGCTATTCATGCAAGTAATATGTTGATTCAAGATCAATCTCATGAGATTGACATTGAACAACGAATGGTCGAAGAGGCGATGCGTCTCAGTTTGTTGGATGAGGAGACGAGGAAGAGGAGAGAGTCAAGCTCCCGTCGGTAGTTTCAGTGTCTCACCTCAGTGACCTCGCATGACAACCGCCTATAGGTTTTATATTTATACACGATACTACTTATTTGTGCATTCTTTTATCAGCACCTTTGAAGCCCCTTGCACTCTATTTAATGCACTTCACGCATACACACACACACTCGCAGAATTTCCAAAAATTCTTGTGCGCGTTTGCCCTAACATGGCTCACGTGAGGTCGGACCCACTCGTAGCACAAAAACATCCGCACACCGCACCGAAAGTAAGGGCCTCTCGCTCTCTGTCAACCACAATTTTTTCAAGGTGCGAGCGTAGGAAACTTTCCACAACTACACGACAGTGGCTCTTTTAAAGGTCTCTTCAAAGAAATAGTCTGCTCCCCACAGCTTAAACTGATTATTCTTGTCATCAACAATGTCTTTCGAGTCTGCCCTTTCTTACGCCGCTTTGATCCTCGCTGACGCTGAGGTTGAGATCTCTGCCGACAACCTTTTGGCCTTGACCAAGGCTGCCAACGTTGAGGTTGAGGGTATCTACGCCGAGTTGTTCTCCAAGGCCCTCGATGGCCAGGACATCAAGGCCCTGCTCACCAACTTCTCTGCCGGTGCTGCCCCATCTGCCGGTGCCGCTGTTGCTGGTGGTGCTGCTGCCGCTTCTGGTGAGGAGGCTGCTGAGGAAGCCGTTGAGGAAGCCAAGGAGGAGTCTGACGACGACATGGGCTTCGGTTTGTTCGACTAAACGCATTCCTTTCGCTAATAATATGCTCTGTTTTCTTTGATTATTGTCGGATTTTTTTTGGAGGGACTGTGCTAATGCGTTTTAGGTGTTGAGGGTAATGTCTGAATACTATGCTGCCGGATTCATGTTTGATACTTGTAGTTGCTGAATTAGAGAGGAGTATATATATATATATATATAAGATGACCAAATGCTCCTTTAATGTAGGACATCATTAAAATTACTGCTGCTGGCGTCATAGTGATGGGGCTTCATTAAGAGCTGGTCTGGAGCATCACATTATTGTATAGATCAATGCACAATATACAGCTGTGGTATATCCAAGATAAAGTCTGATGCCACTATAACTTGAGTCATATATATAAGTCCCAATGTTTCCATATTCCACATGCACTACTAATAACCCTTCTAACCAACACTACACAAATCAATGTATACCCATTTTCATTCATTTTACTATTAGCAGAACGAAACTTTTTACTTCTTCTTCTCAGCCTCAGCCTCAGCCAACTCTCTGGCTCTCTTCTCTCTGATACCCTTGTACTTCTTCTCGGATCTGGCCAATCTCAAGGTTCTGTAAGCGGTCTGCTCTGGAACCTCAACAGCTCTTGGCTCAGACTCAGCAGCTGGCTGGACAACTGGGAAAGTGGCAGCAGCAGACAAAACCTGCTCGGCCTCTGGAGCCTTACCCTTTCTTGGGAAGACGATGAGCTTGGACTGGAACTCCTGGAGTCTCTGAACGTTGAGCTCAAAGATCTCGGTGGATCTGTTCTGTCTTCTGTGGTCAACGGCAATACCAACGGTTCTGGCGTAGGCTGGGGTCAAACCGGCAGCCTTGATCTCACGAAGGGTGAAACCTCTACCAGCACGCACCTTTCTGTTGTACTTGATGGTTGGGGCTCTAACAACCGGTCTCAACAAGTCGAGAGGTCTTGGAGCAATGGCAGCAGCCTTGGTGGCTCTGGCCTGTCTTCTGGAGGCCTTCTTGCCGGCCTGGTCGAAGTGGACACGGACACGCTCCTGCCAGTGCTTTCTGAAGTGGTTCTTCAAGAGCGGCAAGTTCTTAGAGATAGCTGTTGGTGTTAGTATGTGGTCTTTTGGTGGTTTTAGGAAATAGTGGTGCGCCGAGCAGACTGTTGGTTGTGGTTGTGCAAAACTTGAAATAAATGTGTGGTCTATATGTGATCTGTGTATCTTATGGTGTCACATTCCTCCTCGTTTTATAGTTTCATCTCCATCGTCTTGAATCTTTTTCAATGTATACAAGTCTGACCCATTTACAGAATACCCTCCCAGCCAAGGACCGGGCTTTTTGAACAAATCCACATCCACAGTTCAATTATCCGTCTGTCCCGTCGCACTTCCTGCCTCTCCTCATAGGACATACCCATTTTGTCTGATGTGTTGCTGAACTCTTCTTCCCCTTTGGTTGTATGTGAAAGTGTTCCAACTTTTGACGAAGTTTTTGTTTGGGCGTGCGAACGCTCCGGTGGCTCTCTCTGCCTCTCTCTGCCTCTCTCACTCACTCACTCTGTGAGAGACACTGCGCGTGCGCGCGCGCGCGCACCCTGGTGGAAAATTTCCAGAGCATCCAGGGCTCCGTAACCAACTGTGCGCGCTTAGCGGCGTTTTACTGGGCGTTTGGCATTGGTGGTGTCTGGGTGTCATCCCCGATAGCAGTCACAGATACAAAGGCTTCAGGCGCGCTGTGCGTCGCGCCTGGGGGCCGCAAACGTGTTCGCGAACCGAGGGCCCGATTCCTCTGGTGGGTGTGCGCGAATATTACTCTATTGGGTGCCAGTGTGTGGAACGAAAGTGCACGCCGCTTTTTTTTCCACGCAAAAATCAAATTTGTTCAAAGCGACTCAAAGAGAAAGACAATCCTACAAGCAGTTGTTCAGCACACACTACGAGCAATCATGTCCACTGAGAACAAAGTCAAGAGTGTCCAAGTACGTTGATGGTGCAAGGGAGATCTATGTGTGTGGGATTTATGTGGATCAGGAGGCGCCCAGCCCAAGGGGTAGCATTTTGGTGCAAATGGGGATTGTATGGGAGTTATTGGTTGGACTATATGGAGATGGCATGAAGAGTATATGGGATAATATGGGAGATACGGATACATGGACAAAGAGAACAAGAGGATATATATCACAGTACAGAATACCAAGGGTATTGTGTGTGTGTGTGTGTTTTTTGCACAAAAGGGGAGTACATTGAAGTCCCAAGTCAAGGTATGGTGATTTCACTATCAAGCCAATCGGCATATGTTTGCTGAAGATTTGGGAGTATTCAGTAAGAGAGAGAGAGATTGTAAACGCATATACATTAGATTCTTATATCTCCATCTTCCCATTCACTATTTATTTGCCATATCCATTCACATTCATACCCATACGAAATCCACCAATGGCCCAGCCAAAAGCCCAAAGGCCCACAGCCCACAGCCCACACACTCCACTTTCCAAACAGATTACTAACTATCCCCACAGACCTTCGGTAAGAAGAAGTCCGCCACTGCCGTTGCCCACGTTAAGGAGGGTAAGGGTTTGATCAAGGTCAACGGTGCCCCAATCACCCTTGTCGAGCCAGAGATCTTGCGTTTCAAGGTCTACGAGCCATTGGTCGTTGTCGGCTTGGACAAGTTTGCCAACGTTGACATTAGAGTCCGTGTCACCGGTGGTGGTCACGTGTCCCAGGTCTATGCCATCAGACAGGCCATTGCCAAGGGTTTGATTGCCTACTTCCAGAAGTTCGTTGACGAGCAGTCCAAGAACGAGTTGAAGAAGGCCTTTGTCGCTTACGACAGAACCTTGTTGATTGCCGACTCCAGACAGCCAGAGCCAAAGAAGTTTGGTGGTCGTGGTGCCAGAGCCAGATTCCAGAAGTCCTACCGTTAAAAAAAAATGGCAACGGCTTTCTGCATTTTGCGCTCTCATGTCTATTTTCCCCTCACATCTCTTATCTGTACAACACTGTTTTCATTAACTAATTGCAAAAGGTTGGTTTATTCTCTTGTAGTTTGGTGCTTTAAAAAGTATGTGATGTTATTTATGGATAATCGCCCCCGGTTAGGAGCCCCGTGTCGTGTATGTGTATGTGCGCGCACGGGCGCGCGCTATAACGCGTCACTTTGTTTATTATGTATACAAATCCACGCGCCTCTTTTTTTTTGGCTAAGGCTCTGTACGCGTTTGCTATAATTCAAAGCCGTTTTATCGAGTTATTCAAGTGGAGAATCGATCTACTGGCTTCCCCCCTCCGGTTGGTTCACAAGGAGCTTATTTGTGCTAAGAAGTGCTAAGAAACTATCACAGGAGACCAGCACTGGTAGTTTAACTCCTCACGCGTACCAGAGCTTTTTTTTTTGATTGTGTCCATATACTTCTAAACAAAAGATTGCAACTGCAAATGCTGGTGGCTATGCAATTGACAGACCAGGAGCCCCTTATGCCGGTTGTGGATGCTGGAATGAATGATAAGACGGGTGCTCTCCCATTGAGTGAGAGCCAGCCGAGCTCATCACAGGACTCACTTTCTACACAACAGATTCAGAATGGAGGAGTTGATTGTGTGGAGAGAGCACAGCGTATGACTGAGAACGATGACACAGATAATGAGACCAAAGAGCTTTTGAAAGAGCTGCTCAATGCACTGCAAAAGTCCCGTGCACAGGCGAGCCAGTATAAGATCCAAGCGCAGTTGTTAACACTATCCTCGCAAGACGCTGATATGCGATTTGAAGTTGAAAACAACCTTGTCAAATGTGAAGTGGAGAGACTTAAGACTCAGAACGAGCAATCCGATTACCTGATGAAGAAAGTGACATCGCAAAAGCAACTGATCAAGAAGTATAAGAATGAGATTGTCAATAAGAACAAAGAGATCATCCGGTTGAAGAACAAGATCAATGCGCATAGCTCAGCAAAGAAGATAAGGAAGTCCAATAGTCCGACGAATGGGATGTTGGATACGCTGGGGATGTTGGCATCACAAGTGCTAGAGGAGAAGAATCCGAGGTCACAGAGCTTTCATCAATAAAGAAGTCATATAGGCTGATTGACGTACGCTATAGCATATCACCATATACATACATGACCCATATAGTATTGATAGAATGAATAAATAAATAAATATATAGAATAAATAGATAGAATAAATAATTTCAGGCCTTCTTAAGGCCAGCAAGCTTGTCGTATTCACCGGATAGGATTCTCTCCACAATGAGATTATCCTTGTCCGTCGAAGCGAGAGCCTTGGCAATGTCTTCAACTGGTCCTTCGCCTTCCAACACTCTGAGCTTCAGCTCATCTTTTGCCCATTGGTCAATGCCCGTTTCCTCTTTGAAAACATGCACACCAACCAAGAGGATAATACCAGGGATGAACCCATAATATGTGAGGTTCTCCCATCCTTCCTTGTCGTTCTCTCTAACAACCTGCCATTGGATCGACCCATCCTTGGCCTCATAGGGGACCTTATCGATGATATCGCCACTGGCACCGTTCTCCGCATTGGGCAAGAGCTGCTTGACGTTTTGAGTGTTCTCATAGTAAAGTTTTGCCTCTGCCTCGCTAAGCATCAGCTGCTGCCACAGCCTGAGCGAGCGCTTCTTGGCCAGCAGCGACAACTGTGCAAGCTTATGCAACTCCAACTCGGAAGGTTGACGTGGAGTGCCATCACTGTTTTGATACAACTGGTGACTTGGTGGGAGCGAGTCCAACAGATAACGCATATCCTCTTCAATTCGTGCTCTGAACGCCAAAGACACCTTCGAAGTATGGAAGAGACGCTGTGGTCTCAGTAGTCGAACGACGGAGTTTCTTAACATTTGCCCCTTTTTTGGTGTTTTTTTTGGTTATATTTGGTAGACAAACAGATCTTCTCCAAGGTGTGGGGTTGATTAAGGTAGCTGACCTTTGGGGGAAGGAAATTTGGTACAACAACAAAAAAAAATGGTACGATCTAATCCGAGGGGTGGAAAGGTCGGAAGTGTCTCCTCTATCTCTCGCGAACCTGTTTTATGGTCATCGCGTGCGGGTAGTCATATCTATATATATATAGATAGCTTATATTCTTCATTATCTTTTACAAACACTTAATCTGATAGAGAATTAAGAATGGTGGATGTGCGGTCATCGTTCCAGTACAGGAAGCGTGGGAGCTCAAGCAGCCTGCCTACGCCCATCAACCAGTCAATCGCACAGTCTACAGAACTAAGAAGTGGTGAAGTAAGCAGGGGAAGTCCCAGTACGAGTTATAGGTCTACAACGGGTAGTGGCGAACCACATACACCATCAGATGAAGGCTTGTTATTCCATGAAGTCCCACTGAGCACTGCCAGAGTTACGGAAGAAGAAGAAGAGCCAGAAGTGGAGCAGATGATGGTACCGCAGAGTCAGTACTTTACAACACGAAGAATCATACCGTTTAGAGAATCACCAAGCTCGAAAGTGGATCCAATGAGGTATCTGTTGGCAGAGGAAAGAAGTATGAACGTAAGACTCCAGGAGTTGTTGTCTATGCACGCTGATATCTCGGTAAAGGGGATGAGCACACAGAGAATACGAGGACTCATAGGTGAGACGTTTGCTCAGTTGAGTATGACGTATGGGTCGATAAGGGAACTCTATGAAGTGCAATATCACAGAAGAGGTGATCTTTTACAGACATTCAACACTTGGGAGAACGATAAACTGCAGTTGCTCGAAGAAGTGAAGCAGATTCGCAGTTTGGATAATGAAGAAGGAAGACGGTTAGCACAACTAAAGGAAGAAGACTTGAAAGTGCAAGAAGAAATCCGTAAGGTTGAAGAACGTCTCAATCAGCTAAGAGATAAGAAAAGTGTGCTCAGGAACGAAATCATACAGGTGGAAAGCATCATTGAGAGCAGATCCAGCAGCCGCTTAGAACAACTGAATGAGATTGAACAATCTGAAAAAATTGCCATGACAACTCTTTTAGAGGAAAGATCATTGGTTGCCCCGGTAACGTCAATGAATGCTTCTTCTTCTTCATCATCAAGGGCATCGATGCTGGGTTCTTTCCTGATGAGCTTTGGTGTTCAGCAGCATGTACAACAGCCCATCGCCAATTCTTTAAGACCAGATCAGGTGTCTGAGTTGATCAACAGACAATTGGAGTCCTTAAAAGATGGGATTGACGACTATGCGAATAAGTCCGGGGTGTTTGACGAGTGCTTGGTGATATGGGAGGATACCTCTGATGTGTTGGCCACATTAGAAAAAGACCTCACCGTGGCTTTAAAATCACAGGCAACAGATTCTGCTGTACAGACAAAGGCCAAGATTGAATCTCTGTTAAACAGGGCATTGGACACCTTGGTGGATCGTATGGATTCGATTAAGAGTATGAATGATGTCATGAAGACGCTACTTTCAACGGAAATCAACACTTTAAGACAGGGAATTGCACTGATGGATCCCAAGAGGAAGCATCAAGAATTCAGACCATCTCCACAACCACCAAAAGCTGCCCCGGCTAGACCAACGTTCATAACCTCTGTGTCGTCTGAACCAGCAGTGGCACTCCCCAAGACTGGCAACACAAAGAGGGGCTCATTCAGTAACGCCTTCAGAGATAACGTCGTCAACTTGAAGTCTAACAAAGCTGGCAAGACCGACTAAGTGCTACAAGCTTTGGGCTATGATGATATGATGACGATCAGTGACAATAAAAACAATATTGATGATGCTATTTTTTTAACATCTCCGTGCTTTCTTTGGCATGAAGATACTAGCTGGACCCTTTGGTGGTCTCTTCTTATCAGGACGTGGGCCTAGGACTCCAGAGTTTGTGGGTCTTGGTGCCAATGTTCCAGAGTTGGCGGGCCTTGGTGGTAGTATGCCTCCGTTGACAGCAGTTGGTGGTGGTGGCTTGGTGGTAATAGAAGCTGGCCCAGTAGGTATGACGACGCTCGTTGAGTTGGATTCAGTTGCTAATGTGGTGCTCAGTTTCTCTGTGCCTTGTCTCTCATTCACAGCATATGGCTTTCGTGGTACATTAGATCTTTCCTTTGGTACAAGAGTTCCAGAATTGGTAGGCATTGGGGCGTTCTTCTCAACGGGCTTATTAACCTTCTGCTCTCTTGGAATCGGTTTCTGTGTACCAATACCCCTCGTAAACCCAAGATTGGCCTGCGTTAAACACGACCTATCCTTTGCATCTGCAATAAGATCATTCCACAAATTGTTCTTCACCAAAGAATCATGATGACCCAAAATCCATAGAGAACACTTTGGTCTTGTCAATGCCACGTTCATACGACGGAAGTCTTTCAAGAAACCAACACCATGACTTGTAGGGTCAGCACGCACACATGACATGATAATGATCTCCTTCTCCTGGCCTTGGAATCCGTCCACTGTGTTAAAACTGATCTCTGACAAGATACTCTTGCCAAATTGCTTTATAAAACACGAGCGTAATAACTGATTCTGTTGCTTGTATGGAGTAATAACTCCAATCCTGTTACGGAAGTCCAGGTTTCGATACTCTTTGAAAAGCTTCTGGACGAGCTCCATGGCGATGTTCACCTCCACTTGGTTGGTGAAAGAGAAAGTCTTCTTATTCTGGACCTGGTGTCCCTCAACGATATCGTAGAACATATACGGTGGGAATAGCTTATCATCGTGCCATGGTCTCACCGTTAACTTATCATTCTCTGGACCATCTTTCAATTCTCCATCATAGAACTTTCTGGATGGGAACCTCGAAATAGCAGAGTTCATACGGTATTGCACGTTCAACAACAAAGGCTTGACATTCTTGGCCATTCTGACAAACAAACTTTGGTTGTACTTGGCGTCAGAAGCGGCACTCGACAACACAGTAGGAGGCAACTGGTTAGGATCACCAACCATTACGCACCTCTTACAACCGTATCTCAATGGGATCACCACTGAGAGCTCAGTGGCCTGGCATGCTTCGTCAATGACAACAGAATCAAACTTGATACCCATGTTGGCAACCATATCATGAGCAGAGCCGGATAGAGTAGAACAGATAATCTCAGCCTCCCCCAAAATCTTAGCCTGGCAGTTTCTTCTGGTAATCTCCCTGTTTCTATACGCAGAGTTCTGTCTTTCTCTCTCTTGGTCCAACTTCTTCTTTACGTTGTTGATTTGCAATGTGAGAGACCTCTTCTCGTCGTAGACTTTCTGTTCTGCTGGTTTCTTCTCATCGGCGATCAGCATCTTACACTTGTCAAGCTTCTCTCTAAGCTCCTTCAGCTCCTTGAATAGAGCATCGTTGTTGTTTCCAACAGCACTAAACCGACCCAACTGCTTATCGACCAACTCCTCCAAAGTTACATCCTTCACAGAACCATTGACAGCATCAGATCTACCCAGACGAACCAATCTTGGAGTATATTTCTCGCCCTTGGAGTTCATGATACCGTCCTTCAATCTAAGAACAAGTTCATCCACAGCAGCGTTACTCGGTGCACAGACAAGTACTTTCTTGGCATTGGCCGATGCGGACTGTCCAACACCCTGTCCTGGAACAGCAATGACATTCGAGGCTCTGAAAGAGGACAGCATGTACCCAATAACACCCAAAATCGTCTTGGTCTTACCCGTACCTGGAGGACCCTGGATCAATGAGAACCCACCAGTGGCCACAGATGCACCGATAGCATGGGCCTGTGACTCGTTGACTTGGTAGACCTTCTGAATCGTGGCAATATCTGACGAAGATGTCTTCACTGGGGGATCAGGCTTAGCAGACAGGATGAAGTTGACCAAGTTGTAGTACTTCAAACCGTACAACGACGAGTATTCTCTCTCAAGCGTGGTCATCTGCATGATCTTCATCATCATGATAGGCATCTGAGGATTCAACCACTGGTTCAGCGCAGCCGAGCGTGTAACTCTGATAGTAAGATCAACTCTATCACCCTTCACATGCTTTATCTCGTGGATCTTACCAAGGCAAGTCATCTTTGACAGCTTGACATCCCGGATAGTTGGTGTCTCCGATACCTCATCGGGAAGTGCCAACACAACCAAATCCGAGTCCGAAATGCCCTTTTCCGAAACCTCTGTCTTTGTCAACGAGGAAAACACCTCGAAGAAGTCATCCACTGTACTCTTAGAACCAATGTTGATGTTCAATGGCTTAAACTCCTCCTTCGATCTAGCTGAACAGATAGCTTGCCAACACTCAACCAAAAGCAACGGCTCGTAGATCTTCTGATACTCCTCAGCATTGGTGAACTTGTCAGGCACTGGTTTGAGGTCGCTGAGCTCCTTGTTCGGATACTCGTCATCTCTAGAGAAAGACCAGCGAAGAACTTGTCGGTATAACGGCTTCAAATCAACGTTCAATCTCAGTCTGCTGTACTCCTCCTCTCTCTTCTTTTCAGTCGTCATCTTACGCCTGTTCTTATCTGGGAAGTTGTCCAAGAGAATGATACCAGGCTTGGGCTTTGAGAGATTGAACAGAGAGTATTTGTCAGATGGCTCATCGTTATCACTGTCGTCACCATCACCGTCTTGTTCCTTTCTAGCACGAGCGGCCATATTTCTCTGCTGCTGTTGCTGCTGCTGCAATTTCTTCTTCTCTTCAAGCTTCTCTCTTGCAATCTCCAGACTGGACTTTGGCAGCTTTGGCTTCGAAGATGGGGCTACGGGTGGGTTCTTAGCAAGACTTGCAAAGTTATCCACCTTCAGTTGACCCTTGAGGCGACCAGTAATTGTAGAGGTTGAATCCGATAAGGAAGCAGGCAAATTGCGAGGAGTAGTGCTTCTGGATGATGGAACTGAAGAACTTGCAGAGCCCTGTTTAGCAGCCAGTTTAGCCCTTCTGTTAATCTCAGACTCTTTGACGATCCTGTCAACGAGGTCCGAGTCAAACCCACGAGCTCTATCCAAGATCTCTTCGGTTTGCGATTCAGAGAGCTTGCTGTTGAAACCCTTCGACTTGGACCCGTAATGTGCCAAAAGGTCAATCACCTTCGGCTCAAGCCTGTAGTTCAAATCTGTAGCAAGGTCAACCGTAGAGAAAATAAGCTTAACACAGGAGGCCAGCAAACCTTCATCACTCAGTCTCAACCAGACCAGCATGTGTTCGAATGTGTTCGTAATTTCATTGAACACCGTAATGGAGTCGCCGTCTTGGAAAACCTCCTTTATAGTCTTGAAACAGCCCAACACAGCGTGAGACAAGTCCAATGTGTCTCTTGTGAAGTCCTGAAGCTTGTCAAGCATTCCTTTGTACTTCTCAGCCCACTTAATCGTCTTGATATAAATCATATCCAAGAACTTCCAGCATCTGCTCCAGAAAACCACCAATGCAGATCTTGTGGATTGATTGAATGTGTCACTCTCAGCAAAGAGACCATCGACAGGACTGTTCAAGGCCTGCACTACATCAGTTAGCACCTTCACAGCTCTTGGGCATGGCTCGTAAAACTCAATGAAAATCAAGTTGCCCAAGTTGTCATTGATGGCCTGAATGCCAGCGCAAAGGTTGTTCGATAACAACGACTGAACACCTTCCAATCTTGCCGGAGCATCGAACGCCTCATAGAGAATGTCAACAGCTGCCTGGTACACGTTTTCATCTGGAGAGAAGACACACGCTAAGTACCCTCTTAAACTCTTGGAGTTCGAAAGCATCTGCTTTACATGCTTAGGAGCCACATCGTTCAACTTTGTGAGAAACTCGGCCAAGAACTTCATAAAATCTGACACTTCTCTGACATGGGCCTGGTCACCCACTGGAAGAATAGTGGAGACGTTCTCCAATGAACACAACACTTGGAAGCAGATTTCGAGTTGGCGAGCGAGATTTTGCTTCAAGATGTATTGAAATAACTGAGGTGAGAACTTCAGGGTAGATGGCTTGTGGCCTCTGTTGACTTCATAACTATTCTGTGCGAAGGTCAGGATGTCGAAACGAAGAGCTGCAACAATAACTTGGATAGCCAGTTTCCCAATCTCTGCATTACGAGCTCTCTCCTCTTCTGGAAAGAAAATAGCAGTGTATGTAGCATAGTCAAAGAATCTCATAAGCTTTGTGTTCACAACGACTCTTGCATCACTTCTAGAGAGCAAATCTGTGTTGATTGATGGTGTGTAAAGACGTGTTGGGATGGTTAGCTCATTCGACAAGAGGGAACACGCCGTGGAGAACAGCTCAGCCTTTATATCCAATGGAATGCTCTGCTGGTTCTCCAAGACACCAATGAAGTGCAAACTGAGCGTTTCCACCGACTTGAGTTTCTGCGAATGACTCAAAGATAAGAGAAATGGGTCTATCCAATTAAGCAAATCAGCGATTCGAGCATTTGGATTAAGCTCGCCAAGACTTGGAGACGTGATCTTCAAAGTACAGAGATGCTTAATGAAGTTTGGGTTTCTGATGATAGATCCCATGATGTTCTGGAAAGTATACTCCCCGATCTCGCTCCAGAACTTGACACCAACCCGCTCGAGCAAAAGCTCTAGCAGTCTCAGTATGTATGGCAAAGACTGGTCTGGATGAGAGAGGATGTCATCTCTTAACAGATGGAAAATTGAAAGTGTGAAGATCGGAGCATCGTCATTCAGCAGATCCACTGCCCTTGACTCGGCGAAGCAAGAAAGCGCTTCCAAGATTGTAGTGGCGTCAAACAACTTGAAAAGCGGTAACATTACTCTGTAGAATCTTGCACGGAGCTCATCGTCAACATGGACTTCCTGCACTTTCTGCACATTCTCCAATTGGTATTCGTACTCCTCTATCAGATCGATGTGGATCTTATTAGCCTGGAAAAGCGCATCTGGGTTGTACAGCTTCTGGAGCATACGGAATGCCCATCTCTTTGCCACCTCACTCCCCTCATACGCTAAGAACAAGAACCCTGGTGAAAGTGCTGAGGCGTTCTGGATCACATCGTGGTCTCGCTTGAGTAGCAACGTGAGAGCCTTGTTAAATGCATCGTGTAACTCCTGGTTCAATCGAAGCATGTGTGGGCCCGCCAAGCACTCGATAAAGCACATCACAAGCTCACTGGGTACAGGTTCCTTCTGAGTGCCCTGTTGTTCGATGGACTCGATGCATGCGGTGATCTTGAGGAGAAGTCTCGATGCCTCCCATTGTAACACCAAGTCGGAGAACTGTCTCACGCTCTCTGTGGGGACGCCTCTCTCAATCATGAAAGTCTCCTTGAGCCTCACCCTGGCTCTCTGGAACATGGATATGCAGTTGGGGCAGTTGTCAAGACTCTCGGTGACTCTCTGTTTGAGCCACTCGAGCGCAGAGTTCTCCTCGTCGCCCGAGAACGAGAACAAGATCATGGCATGTGAGCTAGCCCTGTTGAGCGAGCGGTTACAGAACAGGTGGATATCGTCGCTGTTGTGTATGAAGTTCACAGACGCCTGGATAGCCTGATGCTGCAGTGTGTCATTCGTGGGGTCGTCGTGTGATTTCTTCAAGAGAGCAACGAGCTGCTTCTCATCGTCACTCGGGGGAGGGCTAGATGCCTGTGTGCCTGACATTTTGGGGGGAGGGATGTCCTTGTGTGTTTTTTTGATATGTGCGTGATGCTGTGCGTATAGCAGGTTGACAGCCCAATGCAGATGAATAACGTGTGGAAGTTGTTTAGCGCCGTGGTGAGTTATAGGCGTTGGTCCTCTGATGCGATCGGCTCTACAACAGACACAGTTCACACGGGCGGTGTCCGCCAATATGAACGTTTCAAGCTCTGTTAAACGAGAGTGTCGTTACCCCCCTGGTCTTCTAGAACGCAACAAGCCTCTGAAAAGAGTGCTTTATTCCCCAAAAGTGTGACTTATCTAACCCCTTCTTAGTGGCGATGCCTTTAGTTCTTCTCCTCACCGTTTTAAGTCTTGGGGCAAAAATCTGTGTCGCGTATGTCAAAATTGCATCAGTGATCCACTTAGCTTTGGTGTTTTGTTTCCTCCGCACTCAGGGCAAAGATCATACAGCCAATCCATCAAGGGTTATCTTCCACCACAGCGGCAGACGCATCCTCAGAGCACACACAAAGCGCTCCGTACCCATTCCCACGCCCAATTCCATCCAGCTGAACCGCCTTTCTTGCAACAATGAGGTACGTCCCGTCCTACGCGTCCAGTTCTATGAGCAGACAAACAACCCACATAATACTAACAGCACCTTCTCCACAGCGGCAGATTCGTCCGTGCTTCCAAGTATCGCCATGTGTTTGGCCAGCCCTCCAAGAAGGAGCTCTGTTACGACAACATCCACGTCTCCACCAACGCCTGGGACTCGAACCTGATCAAGGTGTGTATTCCGTTGTTTACGATGAAAAAAGCCATCAAACTAACAGCCACAGTCCAACGGGAAGTACATCTCCGTCAACTGGAACGCTTCTGGAGGCGGTGCCTTTGCAGTGATCCCAATTAACGAGGTCGGTAAGGCCCCAGACAAAGTGCCGCTCTTCAGAGGCCACACAGCCACCGTTCTCGACACAGACTTCAACCCGTTCAATGATCGCGTGATCATCTCCGGTTCGGACGACTCCAAGGTTGGTCTCTGGAAAGTGCCAGAAGACTACTCGTTCCACCACTACACCGACGCCGACGGAGACGTCAAGGACATTGCACCAGTGGCCTTGTACACGGGCCACAAGAGAAAAGTCGGTCATGTTCAGTTCCACCCAACTGCAGAGAACGTTGCCGCATCCTCGTCCCTCGACTACACAGTGAAGATTTGGGATGTCGAGAGTGGTAAGGACAAGATCACCTTGGAGCACAAGGACCTTGTCACGTCATTTGCCTTCAACTACAACGGTAATTTGCTGGCCACCACCTCGCGTGACCGGAAGCTCCGCGTGTGGGATATCAGATCCAACACCATTATAAGCGAGGGCGCCAGTCACACGGGTGCCAAGGCCTCAAGAGTCACTTGGATGGGTAACTCTGACCGTATCGGTACCACTGGTTTCTCCAAGCTCTCAGACAGACAGCTCGGTGTTTGGGACGCTACTCAAATCGAGGCCGGCCCTATCGGGGGCTTCTACTCCATTGACTCCTCGGCAGGTATCCTCATCCCATTCTTCGATGATTCCAACAAAATCTTCTACGTCGGTGGTAAAGGTGACGGTAACATCCGTTACTTTGAGTTCCAGGACGACGAGTTGCTCCCATTGTCCGAGTTCCAGTCCGTGGAGCCACAAAGAGGTTTGGCCGTTGCTCCCAAGAGAACTGTCAACACCACGGAAAATGAAGTTCTTAAGGCCTACAAGACTGTTAAGGACACGATGATTGAGCCAATCTCTTTCATTGTCCCAAGAAAGGCCGAGGTATTCCAGGACGACATCTATCCAGACGCCCCGTCTTCTAAGGCCGCACTCTCCGCTGAGGATTGGTTTGGTGGTAAGGACGTTGACGGTCCTATCTTGGTGTCCATGGAGGACCTGTACAATGGTTCTGAGCCAACTTTTAAACCATCCTCTAAGGCTGAATCTTCAGCTGTTACCAAAGCTGAGTCTCCAAAGAAGACCCAACCCGAGTCTCCGAAGATAGAGAACACTCCAAAGTCAGCGCCAGTCGAGAAGAAGGAGGCTTCTCCTTCTCCTTCTCCATCTACCTTTGTTGCTCCAAAGTCCAACGTCGATGACCTACTTCAAAAGGATGAGGTTACCCATTTGCTGAAGAAGGTCAATGAGCTGGAGGATGTTGAAGAGCCAACTAAGGACGAGGATGACTCTGCCTGGGACGATGAGCCTACGCCTAATGTTAAAAAGGAGATCAAGAAGGAAGAGCCAAAATCAGAGCCTGCTCACGAGACACCAAAGCCTGTTGTGAAGGAAGAACCAAAGCCTGAGCCAGTGAAGGAGACACCAAAGTTGGCGCCAAAGGAAGAGATCAAGGAAGCACCAAAGGAAACTAATGATGCTGCCACTGCCAACGGTTCCAAGCCACTCACTCTCAAGGGCTCCATCGACAAGCTATCTTCTATTGTGGAACATTTCGAAGCCGTTGTGGCCAAGCTTGAGGCTGCCAACTTGGAGAAAGACACTAGACTCAAAGCTCTTGAAGCAAAAGTTCAGGAGCTTTTGGAGAAGTGATTAGACAATGAATTTTTTGACGTTTTTTTGATGCCATTTTATTTACGTGTAGATATTGTTCTCCGGACTTTGATATGGGGCTTTTCCTGTTGTCCCACTACCTTGGGTACTGAAGACTGAAGACTACAAATGTCCTTTACACGTTCAAAATTTTGGGAATAAGGAAATACAAAAAAAAAAATCTTCCCCGCCAGGACTCGAACCTGGAATCTTCTGGTTTCAGAAGTAACTACTTAAATCGTAGCCAGACGCCGTGACCATTGGGCCACGAGGAACAGATTTTGTCCAATTTTTTTCGCTAAAAGGCTGTCTAGGGACACTTGATGACTAAGCAAAACTAACAAAATTAGGTAAGAACTATGTAACTTCTTGTGAGTTTTCACAAGTCTATGTCCTTTGATTCTATCTCTCTGGGCTAATTTATTGATTGTGAAGACATCGTGAAGTGTTTCCAGTATGAGCAGCCAGGAATCTGTTCAGCAGCCACCTCTGAAGAAGCAGAAGACACAGCCAAGCCCGCAAATGGCACCAAATGAGCAATTATTCCGTTTATCTCAGACCCTGATGAGCAGTGGTTCACTGAAGAAGGCAAGCCAACGGTGTAACAAAAAAATCATTAAGAAGGGTGATAAGATAGAGCGTCGTGTTGAAGAGCTTCTGCGATTTCTGCTACAAGATGAAGAGTCTGCGCTGGTGATGGCATCCGGAACAGCAATCCAAAAGATGGTGAGTATAGTGGAGATTGCGAAGATGAGGTTAAGCGGAGTGGAAGGTAAAACATTCGAACAGTTTAACATGTTGGATATGTATGAGGCTGTGGTGAAGAAGACGGAGATCTTAGATAAGGCCGTGAGAACACCGGTGATGTATTGCCTGTTACGATCGGTAAGTGAGGAAGGGCTAGAGGATGACCTCAAGACCTGGGCAAGACAAACGATATAGCATACACAATATGAGAAAATTATAGATTAATTTTTTTTAGTAGCTGGTAGGTACTTTTGGGGCTCATATGAGCTTGTCAATGTCCCCAATGAGCTTGTCGGAATAAAAAAGCGATTCGTACACAGAGGTATCTTTCGATCTGAGACTCAGTGAGGAGAGTTTGTGGTATGAAGACTGCACGGATCTCATAAAGCTACTAACGGAGCTTTTCTTTGGCGAGGTACCCATCTCCTCTGAGATGGAACTGTATTCCACCAAGCACTCGTTCTCGTAATTGTGGTGCTCTTTGGCTCGTGATGGCTGGTCAGAGTGAGCGTATGTGTCACCTGAATCGATAATAAAACCCATCAAACGAGGTCTTAGCCATGTGGAGTATATGATGCCTCTGATGGTCTCTAAACTAACTTTGTAGTTCGCACTGTTGACCTTGCCGACATCCACAAGGATCTTTACACTGGAAGATAGGTACTTCTGAATCTTTTGCTGCAAGTCCACTTCGCTATCAACCTCTTTCAAAGTGATGATGACAAAAGTATTCTCATTACCACTCGAGTTGACAATACTAACCTGTCCAACATTCATCACCGTCAAGTGGCTTCTCAAATATCTCGCACCATCCAAGAATTCCTTTTGGACGAAGCTCAAGTCTGCACAATCACAACAAAACCCCACCGGGTATGGCGTAGCACTGACAACATCAATGAGCGATCTACCACCCAGACGTGGCACCATACCAAGAACAAACACGTCGTTGAAGAAAACGTGCGCAATGGGGTCATCGATGTGTCCCACGAGTCCACCACTGACGGATGCCAACTCCAGTAAGAGTGTCCGAGTGTTGACCAACCCTGTGCTTAGAAAGTATGGCTGAACCAACGTATCTCTGCTGCTAGAATGGGAGATATTGGCGTTCATCAACACATTGAGCCGCCTGACAGGGCTCTGGAACAGCGGTTGCAGTTTCTCAGGGACATTGGATGGGAACTCGGTGTTCTCGCAGTTCTTTGAACGGATCCACTGGGCGCACGCTCTGGATTGCGTGCTGTTGAAGATGTGTGACGGTCCTGTGATTATAAGCAAGTTTCCCTCAGCTCCAGCTGGGCGGTTCACTAGGGCCTCCGCCCACCGTCTATTCCTGTGGATCTTGTCCTTCCTGTGCGTGTCAATGGGGCAGAGGAACTCCTTTATAACCTCTGGCTGTGTAATAGCCGCCTGTGTTCTCTCTGGTTACGCGTTAGTTTGATGGGGCGCCTTCCAGCAGAGAAAGACGATTCAGTGTAGAGCGGTACCGGTCAAGCAGTCATTGGTCGGAAAGCTAAGCAGGGAGCTTAGCGATGTCGCTCTCATCGTTGACTTGGTGGACATTCTTAGCCAGCCGCTGTGAAAGTCCTGGGATGAGGTAGAAGGTAAAGTGTTGATGTTCGCGCTAGAAGTTTGTTACGAAGACTGACTCCAGGTTTTGCCTTGTCAAAACGGGGAGGGTTAGCCGCAGAGGGATTGGACAACCCAAAAAAAAATAAAAGATTGAGTATGAGCATGAACCAGAAGAGATCTGAGACTCTTATCAGTACGTACCTTGCACCTTTCTATTTAAAAAATGCCACCCACTAACGTACTTCACCAGAAAAAGTTGACACCAACGCGGAGTTTCTGATATCGAGGCTCACTAACATGCTGGCGCTTTCTGTAAGTCTTTAGTCCTTCTTTCTTTCTACCAGCTATGATGCTAACACAACCAGGCCTCCACAAGCTCCCAGGAAGTTCAGGCCTCTGAGATGCTTCAGATCGAATACAACGCCTCGATGATGGTGCGATTGGTGGAGGAACTGCTCAGTGTGTCAAGAACGCTCAAGGAGAACTGGATCCTCGGGCAACTGCCCAAGCCAAATGAAGAGGACCAGAAGGATGTCACTGTGGGGCAACAGGACAAGATGAACGAGGTGCTGCGGATAATCCTACAGGCGAAGAAGCTCGATGAAGAGGTCGACGAAGGTGACGTAAGCAGTGATGAGGAAGTGGAGGAGGAAGTAGAGGAGGAAGAGCCTGAGGAAGAGCCTGAGGAACTGGTCAAAGTGGAGGTGAAAGAGGAGCCAGTTCCGGAGATGCCACAGCCTCTGGATTTGCCAAAAGAGGCTGTTGATGCCTCGATGCCAGATCTTAAGATGGAACCAATGGAAGCTATAAAGGAGGAGGTTTCGACATCAACAACAGCGCCACCAGCAACTGAAAACATGGAAGTGAGTTCAACTTCTGGCGAGATCAGTCAGAATAAGCCTGCTGAGCCACCTGTGCCTGAAATGTCGGAGATCCCAGAGATCCCAGAGATCCCAGAGGCTATCGACATCACCGACTCTGCTAATGTACTGGGAGACTACGACTTTGACAACTTTGGCACGATGGACGACCAGGACAATGACATCATTATGATTGATTGATACTAGGAAGAAGAGTCATAAAAAATTCATTAATTCATGCGATGTAAGTGTTAGTGTACTTTAAAAAAAATTTTAATAAAGCTCAGTGCAGTCTAATCACATCACTCTTAAGTCTTTGCGCCGTCTCTGTGACATTTTCACGGAAATCATCAAACTTGATATAGTTCGAACTTGTTCCCCTCGGTCTCATTTTCGTTTCAGGTATCAGATGCTTGATTGGTTTCTGGTCTTGGGGATACTCCGGCGCAATGTCCATTGGATGTGTCATGTTTTCATACGGGTCTTCAAAATCGTGCTGTATGTCTTCAAAAAAGATTGGAGAGCACTCGCTGTGCATATATTCGTCCAGAGAGTTGTTGGGCGTAAACACGCTCTCAATGAGCGTTGGTGATGAAGCCTCAGAGAAAACAGCAGAGTCCTTTGATGGTTGGAGCAACGGCGTCGTTGGGGCCTCTGATACCTCTGCCTGACCCAGTGTCGTACCCTCATAGGAGCTCTCAAACGAAATGTTGTTCGACTGCGTCATTGGCGTGCTTATAAGAGAAACTGCAGGTATGGATGCCTTCGAGCCACGAGCTTTCTTCTTGACCATCTTGATGTTTCTTTTCTTCTTCACTCCGAGTGGTCTCTGCGGATGTTCATGTGGCTGGTGATCAACCTGTGACAGAGAGATTCTCTGGACAACGTCCCGAAATCCCTCCGGCTGTAGAGAGAGCGTATTGAACGTGTCATGCTTCATCTCTCTGGTGCTAGACACCAAAGCGTCTTCAAGTGTGAAATCAACTCTCTTTTCATCCCGCAAAACTGTCATATTGCTCTCCAAGGCATGCGTCATCTCCTCATCGAACAGCTTCGTCTGTGATATGAGTCCCGGAAGGTCCTGCTTAAGAAACTCCGTCGCCATCGCCAACGTGTCCTCTTTCATCGTCTCAAAGAGAGTCTCGTCCAGCAGCTCATCAATGGTCGTCTTGATTTCGAGGTCGATGATCGGGTCGTCGTTAAAAACCACGGTGATTCCCTGGCCGTTGTATACAACTGTCAAGATAGCGTCGATCTTGACGTTTCTCAAGTTAAAGTCCACAGGCAAGATAGTAGACTTGTCTGCAAGTACGAAATGAGGTTTGGTGAATGTGTCAAACTCAATCAGTCTCATGGCATTGATTTCGATGCTTGAATTCAGCGTCAAATGCATTTCTCCCTCGTATTTGAACTTAAACAACCCCTTGAACCGTCCTTCGTTCAGATCGATAATGTCCAGCACTTCAAATCTCGGTGGTGATGTCCCAAGAATAAGTTGTTTCAATGAAACGCTCTGTGGGAACTGTGCCAATGAGAGCCCACTTAGCACCTCATTAACGCTCGTGCGGATATCCAGTACCCTGAGGTCCATCCAATTGAAGAAGAATGACATTCTTGTGCGGCTTATTGTGTCGTTTCTGAATACTTTTTTGTACAATGAAGTACTTCTCGAGACTGGGAGCAACTTAATCGGTTGGGCCTGTGGGATGTCTGGATTTGAATGATTGCCCCTGTTGCTGAATATGTATAAGAAGATGATAAGCAGGCAGAAAACGATAGTAGACGAAAGCAGAGAGATCACAAGTTCCCGAAACTTCTCTCTATATTAAGGCGTTACAAACCGCATCAATTGTTGGTTGGAGTTTTGTTGAACTGTGCCCCTCCTCACTCTTCACCCACATGTGCCAACTGCCAACAGAGCCACGGGGTCGACTTGCAGATACTTTGTAACCTAGGTGACGAAATTCCTGGTAAGGGCACGCGACCAGCGCCAGCCAGAAAACCCCCCAAAAAAAAGAAAGAAAGAAAGAAAACCCCCCAAAAAAGACAGAAAATGCGCGAGCCCGGAGTCGAACCGGGGGCTCCAAGATGGCAACTTGGAATTTTACCGCTAAACCACTCGCGCCTGTAGATGTTTGTAAATTTCCCGCAGATTTCCTGAGCAGGTGTTTGAATCATACAGAATCAAAGTGGTTCTTTCAATTTTTTACCTACTAAACACACATACATTATTATACCCATTCACCCTCTTTCCATACATGCTTGTATCTTATGAACTCTGATGGATTCTTTGGACGGAAGAAATACCACCGGTTCGATTCGATATATCGCTGCTCATTCTGTAGTATCTCATACTCATAGTGTGGTGGTTGGTCGCTTGGTTCCTCCAGCATGTATCGGCATTGTTCAATCTTCTCCTTTGTATCAAAGGGCAACGGTTCCTTATAGAATTTCTTGTTCTCATGAAGCGTTGGGATCGGATACAGATACGTGGTAAGTTTGATCCTGTTCTCAAGTGCAATCCAATCGTCAACACGTTCCGTCTTGTGATAGTGATAGATCTCCGGCTGTGCAAGATCAGCCTCTGCCCTTTTTGCAGCAACTTTTGCCATATCTTTGGCCAAAAGAACTGACCAAGGTATCACCACCACCTCGTAGTCGCTTCTCTTGATGGGTGTGTAAGGCTTAGGGCCGTACTTCAGATACACATAGGCAAGGTATACGAACAGTCCTAGCAGTATAAGGATAAACCCACCAACAGGGACACCAACCAATAAAGACGTCATCACTGTGGTTTGCCAAACATCCCACCATTCTGACACTCTGTCCCAAAATCCATCTTTCACCGTCTCGGATACAATGCTGGACACAGAATTTGCTGTAGTATTCAGCTCAGAAGGAACCCACATAGTGAAATATCGTAAATTTCGCACTTAAGTGTAAAGCACCTCGGGAGAGAGAAAGAGATGCCATTCAAGTATCAGGCGATCAGGAAATTTGGATTTGCTAGCAAAAAAAAAAAGGCGTATAGATACCCACCTCTCCAGGAGGGGTGTAGAAGAAAAGAAGAGGAAACGCATGCTGCTCACTCTCTTTATCCTGCAAGCACAGACAGATAATCAGAGCACTTAGCGACAGACAGACAGATAGATGGAAAGTTGATCCCCAGAGAAGATCGCGCTTCCTGCTTCTCGCTTCTCGCTTCTCCAGCTGTGGTACGGCCACTGTTTGTTTTGAAGTCATCAACATCAAGCAAAATTTGGGCCCCCATCACTAATTTTATTAAACAAACAAAGATTCAACGCCATGTCCCTTTTAGAAGTCTCGTCGAAACTGTCATTCACGGCCACGCGGCCCGTCAGCTCCCCCTGTGGGCGGTACATCGCATACGTACACTCTGCGCGGCTCGTTGTCCGAGAGACGAACTCAATGGAGAGAATGAGGACGGTGGTGTTAAATAGTGGGTTTGTGAAAGTTTCGCAGATCTGCTGGGAACCGCTGTTTGGAGGGAAGTCGAGGAAGCTTGCCGTAGTGGTGCAGAGCGTTCCGTGTGTGCGGGTGTTTGATATGGAGGACGACGGATGTGACGTTGAGATCACAGAGGATGGCATCTTTGGTATTGAAAAAGTGCAATGGCTTCCTCATGGCTCTGACCCTGTGGAGACTGCCTATTCAGGGAGTAAGCAGCTGTTGTTGTACTCTGAGTGCGGGCTCATGGCCAAGATCTACTCGCTGGACTTCAAGAGATCGCCGATTGTGGAGGTGAAGAAGCCCATCGGTGACCTAATAACTAGGCATGATGGCCACCTCTTTACCCTTGTTGCAATGGAGCAGCAGAAATTGGTGATGAAAGTGTTTGTCAACAGGGGCTCAGATTCTACTCTAGCGTACCAAACTGTTCTCAGGGACCTGGCATTTTCTGATAAGATTGTGTTATCACCGGGATCCCAATGGTTAGCATGTTTAGAGAACTGCCTGGGGAAGGTTAATGTGTTGCTTTACTCAGCGATGGGTGATGTCACTAATGTCTCTGGTCCGCTGTTGAAGTACACGACAGAGTCTGATCCATTGGGATGTCTCGTTATGGAGTTCTTGGACGATGATACTCTTGTATTGGGAGATCATAGAGAATGCATAAGAGTGTTGAAGATATCCAGAGGATTTACTTTGGTACAGACGTTGATACACAAGCCATTGTCCGAAGATCACACATGGAGACAGAATGGGGATAACACAAGGTTTTTGGAACGTTCTCAACTTGCAATCCCACAGCTTGATGGATTAACGATGCAGAACAGAGGTGTATCCAAGCTACGCGTTTCATCCAATTATATCTTCTCGGTGACAGAGAGTATGCCCACTACGGTGTTCATATGGGGGAAATCAGATAATGGGCCACCAAGAAACACATTTACTACAAATACGCGGATTAAAGATATCATTACTGTGGAGACACTACCGGATTTGTTGTTGTTTTTTACCAATGATTCAGTATGCCTATGGAATGGTGATGACAAAACCAAATCACAGCCTATTTCTCTACCTTTTAATACGGATGATGGATCACACGTTTTGGGGGCACAAGTGATCAGTACAACAAGAACTACTATCAAGATATTAATATGGACCACAGGTCGTCACTTCTTTGTCATGCAATCCAAATTGTCATACTCTTCTATACCCATTAATGGGTTTGAGCATATGGATACTCAGGAGATCTCACTACTACGTCGCGGTAGCCCCGCATTGGTAGATGATTCTTATAGGGTAATGGAACTTGCTGCTGGTGTTCAACAGAGTGAATGGGGTCAAAATTTAACAAAGAATCTACAAGTGGAAGATACGTTTGTTGCTAAGAAAAAAACCCGGAATATGCTGATCAATTGAGTCGTCAAGTTCGTCATATATATATATAAATATTAATCCCTGTGGAGGCCCAGTTCAGTCAGTTGTGCATCTTCCAAATAGATTCCTCTATCTGCTGCTTCATCCAATAGTCTCTCTCTTCTTTGTTGTTCCTCAAGCATCGTTCTCTCCTCGAAATCTAAAAGCTGTCTCTCTGCACGCCATACTGCGCCCATACTGACCCATGTCGCATGATAAAACACTTTCACTTGAGTTCTGGCCATCCTATAAGTTGGTGATAATAATCGAAGCGCAAGCCCTGTAGTGATTCCAATGACGGCACCTTTCACTGCACCAATGGCACCTGCAGTCAAAAGCTCGGACCATAGCTGTTTCACTTTGCGTGGTTCGTGGTGGATCGGCCTGACGTTTCCCATATTTATTACGTTAGACTCTCTTTTTCAAGGTAGAGATTATTGAAATAATTGGAAAGAATGGCAGGTAGGTATAGAGCTGAAATCGCGGGGTTTGATATATCTATATAACGGCTAGTGTGTCCCCGAACGAAGCCCTCTCCCTCATTGATGTCCGGGTGTACAAATGACACGGAAAGATATGGCAGATTGCCAAGATTTCGATTTCCGTACAAGACTTCCGCTTTGGGCGACACAAGCGAACAGGTGTAATTCGCAAACTGTGGAGTTGTGGGATCACACAATCGAATCGGAGGCACCCATCGAAATGGTGTCATCGCCCACATAGCGTCATTAATGTAAATCGCTGGTATGATTGATTAGAGAGTGTGGTGTTTGGGTGAGTGGGGAGGGCATGCCGGCTGTGTGTCTTCTTCAGGTACCAACTCCGTTGTGGCTTCTAAAGGCATCGGACCATCTGAGGGAGGTCTTGGACGTGCTCTTGGGAGAAGTATAAAGAGCTGTATGTATTCTCCATTGTAGACATCCTAAGCTCTTCATTACAAGGCACGCCATTAAAAAAAAGTAAGCAGACTTACACAAAAATGACCCAGGCAAGTAAGAAACAGAAGAAAGAAAGAGAGCCACTTATCCTCAACTTCTTCGAGGCACTCACCCCAGTGCTCCATGCCCCAGGCCAGTGGAAGAACCCAAGAGACCAATCCAGAGGCTACACCAAGGCCGAGTACTGGGTGAAGCTTGCGCAGTTGGCTGAGCGTGGTAAGATCCATGCCATCTTCATTGGTGACTCGCTCGCCATTTACGGTGGTTACAAGTCGCAGGGCCTCGGTGGTGCTTATAACTACGAGGAGGCTGCGAGAACCGGTAACAACTTCCCTAAGAACGACCCTACTGCCTATTTATCTGCCGTTGCCATCTCTACCAAGAACATCTCCTTGGGAATCACCTGTTCGACTTTGACGGAGCACCCATACCATTTTGCCAGAAGAATGGCCACAATGGACCATATCTCTGGTGGGCGTATCGGTTGGAACGTTGTCACTTCCCGGGTCCCATCTGCTGGCAGACAATTGGCTGACAACAACGAGATGCCCGAGAAGGACCTGAGATATGAGAAGACTGATGAGTATCTCCAGGTGTTCTACGAGCTGTTGCTGTCGTCATGGAGAGACGATGGTGTTGTGTGGGACGTTGAGAACGGCATTGTCTCGGACCCGGACAGAATTAGAGAGATCAACTTTGCCGGCAAGCACTTCCGTGTTCCTGGTCCACAGATCACTGAGCCAACCGAGGGTAGAATCCCATTGATCATCCAGGCCGGAGCTTCGCCAAAGGGAAGACACTTGGGTGCCAAGCACGCTGAGCTGATCTTCCTGGACGGTAGTGACCCACAAAAGACTCAGGAGCAGATCCTCGAGACCAAGAAGCTTGCCGAAGAGGTGTATGGCAGAGACCCGGATCACCTCAAGTTTGTCACTATGCTAAGAGTCGTTGTCGGTAAGACCCACGAGGAAGCCGTGGCCAAGGCCGAGGAGATTGAGAAGTACCACGACGGTGAGGGTGCACTGGTGCAGCTCGGCGGTGGTGGCTTGGATATCTCTGTTTATGACTGGGACGAGGACTTGACCAAGGCCGAGGACCCAGCCATTAAAGGTCTGGCCTTGGGATTCACAAAGAGAGACTTCTACAAGGGTGAGACTGTCACCAAAAGATACGTTGCACGCAACTTCTTCCGTGCCAACTACTACATCGGCTCCGCTGAGGAGGTGGCCGACAAGATTGAGGAGTACGTGGAGAAGTCTGGTGTCGATGGTTTCAACTTGTCCAACATTGTGTACCCAGAGACCTTTGAGAGCATTGTGGACCTGCTGATCCCAGAGCTGCAGAAGAGAGGCCTGGCCCAGAAGGACTACGCTGTGGACGGTGGCTCTTTGAGAGAGCAGGTTTACAGAAAGAAGGACCTCAAGTTCGTTCCAGAGGATCACTATGCTTATGGGTTGAGATGGCCAGCTGGTGAGCCTAAAGAGGAGTTTGAAAAGAGACTGGCCGAGTTGAAGACGAAGCAAAAGGGTTTGAAGATTATTGCGGACTAATCAGCAGTAGTAACTTTTAAAATTGACGTTTGGTGTAATCAGCTGTAGTTTTGTATTGTATTAAGTAAGCAAAATGATATGAATGCGCGAAGTCGATCGACCGATCATTTTGTTTACCCCGCCAAATCGCCGTCATTGACATATTCATAAAACAAATACATATATGACTTAACTACATATTAAGTCAAAATCTTCAAAAAATGGACAGAATACAGGGGAAGATCTCGCCGTACAAACAGCTGTGGTATCAGTGGAAATCACTCCGATCCGTCCCGCTCAGACGGAAATGGTTTGTAGGATATGACATGGAGGCAAACACGTTCTGGGAATTTCAAGCAGAGAGGAATGGGAAAATGAGACGATTGGTTGAGTATTACGAAAAGAGAGATTCCATTGCAGAATACTCTCAGAGGAAAGTACACCCTCGTTGGTCCTCATGGTTGAGATTTACGAGGTCTACCCCGCCGACGTTGAATGAGTTAATGGCGGATGAACAAAGACAAGAAGTAATGAAGATTCTTTCACAACAAGCAGATGAAAGATGGAAGAATGAAAGTGTTCTAACAGATGAAAAGAGAGTGTTGCACGATAAGATCCTCGCTGCTAGAGAAGCAGTGGGTGTAAACTCAGAAACAAAAGAGAAAATAGACTCCATCCAACAGGCTCATATACAGCCAAGAAGATAACACCAGATTATTTATTAACTTAGCCATTAACATATATATATATATATATATATATTAACGTGTTCATAATTCACAGTTACTTATTCATGAGCTGTTTCACAGCATCCATAACATTCTCATTGTACCGAGACAGAAGCTCCTCCTCGTAGTTGAATACCCCTTGCATCTCCTTCTTAATTATCATGATATCCTCATGAGAATACAATCCCATGTTCTCTTTGAACAATCTCAACTGACGTACCATGTCCTCAGATGATATCTTATCCTCATTGTTATATTCATGAGGATTGTAATCTTGCAGGCGTGTCTTACTCGGCACGGCAATGGTTGATGATCTGCGCATCGTGGGACTTGGGGATGAGCCAACGTTGGCAAGTGTGGACACTCTCGGGGGAGATGATGGTCTGACGAGTCTCCCCATAGCACCACCATTAGCACCATTGGGTGCCACAGGTGATGGGGAAAGATTGGTCTTACCAGTATTCGTAAGCTTAGAAGGTGTCATCTTAGCAGTTGACTGAAGCCGTGTAACTGTAGGTGATTTCACAGATGATGGGGTATTAACACTACCAGCAAGTGGTCTTCTCATAGGAGTTGACGTCTGTGATACCGGCTTCTTAATCTTTCTTGTAACTCTCGGTGGGGTAGCAATGTCATTATACTTGTGAATAGTAGACTTGGAAGTGGACCCCATAGATGTCTGCGATAATGACCAACTGAACAAACAACCATTTGATGTCAAAGTAATCAAATGCTGGTTCACGTGCACCAAATACTTAATTGCCTCCGAGTGGCCCCAATTCACAGCGAGCTGACGTCCATTGATATAGTTGAACACTCTGATGCTCTTATCTGAACAGGAACACACAATATGGTTGGCCGATGTCACCACCATGTTATCAGCAAGCAAAGATTCGTTCTCCTCGTTGTAGAGTTTCAAAATCCTTGAAGATTCCAAAGTATTAAGGCTAAATATGGAGAGCTGTTTGTCCATCGTAGAGACAACAAGTTCATCTCCTGTGATTGTCATGGCTATTGGTGAGGACTTCACAGACACAGTTTTCTCCCTTTCAATACACACAATACCAGAATCCACGGCAAATCCGTGAACAGAAATAGATCTATCAGCAGATGACACATAGACTTTCTGGTTGTGTTGTATGAGCTGAAGAAGGTTGCCCCTATGCTCAGCCAATGTCTGGTAAATACTCCAGTCTGTTGTGATCTCCTCATTAGCATCTGCTGAGCCTTTCACACGGGCAAACACCTGGATCATACGATCTCTCCCAATACTCACAATAAACTGGTAAGCGTTGATCTCAAAGAATGTAACATCATTAATGGTGAGTTCGTGTGCTTGTACCGAGAAAGTCTGCGTTCCTGTCTTGGTATAGATGACCAAGTTACCATATGCATCACCAATTATGATATCATCATATGGAGAGACGTCCAATGAGGTAACATGGTTCTCAATTACCTTACCTGGAATCTCTGGGATTGAGATGCTAGCAAAATCTGTAGAATCAAGCGTATCCTGTTCAATGCATTTCAACACTCCTTCCTTTGTCCAGCTGATCACTTTCCCAGAGGAAGTTTTCTTTACGCCATTCACGCTCTTGGAGAGAGAATCAATGAGATGACGTGACGTCTTGGAAACAGTGTCAAACAACTGTATCTCTTCATTCGACGTGATGTATACTATGAACCTTTCTGAAATTTGTTTGATACATGTGATTGGTGCCACGAATTTGACTTTAGAAGGGGAGTCTAGCGTCCCGTCGCTGTCTTTTGGAAGTTCATTGTCAAACGTCGATAGTGGAAGTTCCACAAGATCATCTGAGGCCATCCATACTCTTGGTGTGAAAGTGTCACTTAATATTGCACCCACTTTAACGGAGCCGGAGCTCTGCACAATTCTAAGGAACAAGGAGTTCCTCATATAAGTGTACCCACAGATTTCACCCAGTGAGGTCAAGAACAAGATGTCATCCTCACCGTGATTGTGTGTAACCGGCGTTGCGTAGACAAAATTCCCATTGATGAAATCGCCGAGAATGACATTCTTACCCTGTATCATCGACTTCTTCTCAAACTCTTCAAACTTCCAGATCTTGATATGCCTTATTCCGTATGTGATGATAGTGTCGTCCGTCCATAGGACTCCATTGATCTGGGAAGTACACTTGTTAGCACCGACAACGGAAACCGAAGCACCATTGAGACGCCACAAGTAGATGAACCCATCGTGCGAGTCTCCAATACTTAGGAGATACTTTGAATCTGGGGAGAAATGGAGAGCATTGACACCAAAACTGTGCTCTGAGATACTGAGGAATGGGAAATTGCCTGAATCTGGAGCAAGAGAGAAAAGTAGGATACGTGGTTGAGTACCAAACTCACCCACTGCCAAAAGCTTCTCGTCACCTGAAATAGCAATACACGAAATCGTTTTGATCCGTTGGTTGCCGACCTTGGAGATCGGTGAGCTTAAGGAGAGATCCGACATGGCCTGGACCGCTGAGCTGGCATTGGCATCATCTACCACAATGGTTTGTGATACTCTCGGAAGCCCAAAGCTGTCCTTCTCCTCCCCCTGGCTCTGTGGTGCCACCATGTTTAAATAAGAGTAGGCGCTTGCCTGTGACTGCTGTGATGTGCTGCTCTGTCCATTCGTCGCACAGAAGAACCGCTGGTCCGAGAGCGTGCCATCTTTCGTGTTAATCCGACACACAACGACACCTCCGCTAGCGATGTATGCGATGAGATTTGACGAAGCGGCAAAATTCCTCTGTGAGTCTGAGCTTGTGCCGTAGATCCTTGAGATGGCCAACGATGGCTCTGCCATTTGTGAGTTTACTATATGATCGTTCAAATAGCCGCTGGGCTGTGAGAGAAAGCGCCGTGATTTTAGTACAAATTCGCCTAATACTGTGTGTAAAAACTGAACGAGTTCTTCTGAAGATCGGAAGA